>BLFK01000057.1:328276-330776 GCA_014634185.1 Astreopora myriophthalma | reverse complement strand
GCCTTCGTGGGGATGGTAGAAAGCACAGACATACAGCCGAAAATATAAAGTTCAACCCATAAAATTTCGCAGTCGGTTTCAAGATCGCATTCTCACTTGCGTATGCCTCATTTTCCTGTGCTTGTTTCACGTGTGGTAACGTCGAAAGGATATTCTTATGCTTATCGCACATGTGGAACCAGGCTGGGGATATCGACCTGATAAAGTTTATGCGTGTCTCGTTTTTAATTCTCTTATTACCAGGGCAATTTTCTTTAGTGAAGTTTTTGTAGCAACGTCCTCTTTTTTAAAGAACGAACTCTGCTTTTTAAAGTGCCTATGCATGACGCGAAAATAGTTTTTAGGTAGTCATACAAATACCCTTTCTCAAGATTTACCCTTTCGATCACACGAGTTCTAAGTTTGAATTTGCAAGGGTAAGAACTGCCGATTTTGTGAGCGCTCAAAGTTAGGCTATTTTCCCCTTAAAACAAACAAACAAACAAACGGCATTCGAATTGCGCGCCCAAAATAACTCGTTACAATGACTGCTGACGTCACGTTAGCGAAAGAAACGAAAGATAAGCGACAGTGATATTGTGTTGCTCGCTTGATGTCTCATTCTCAAACTCGTTAATAATTCATAAGCCCAGAACAAAGAAATAACTACCGAGAAGGAAGTTTGGATATGTGATCTTCCTTAGCATAAAATTCCGGCAACTTTAAACTCAAATTTCTCTTAAAATACTGATTCCTTTGAGAAGCAATATCAAACACTCAAGAGTGTTTCATCCTCTATTCAAACACCTCGAATTCGGTTAAAAAACTCGGCCTTTGGCCTCGTTTTTCAACTCGCTTCTCGGTGTTTGGATATCTGATGAAACACTCTTCTTCGTGTTTATATTCGTTATATTACATGAAACTGCCTATTTCGGATTCACCAGACATGGTTTCCTCTTAATAAAATCCTCTTTCGCTGCAAGAACGGAAGAGCGTAAGCCAACGATTCGCACCAATGTGACGTCACAACATTTCGTATTAAACTCGCCCCAGTCCTCTGACCAATCTTAGCCCAATTTTGAGCGTTCGTAAATTCCTCAATTTTAAACCCAGCACTCTAAAACTTCGGAATCCGACGTGTATTTGAAAGGATAAATTTTATAACTACGTCAGCTACGCATGCTCGACAGTGAACCGGCCGCTCGCTCGCATTTCGCTACCAAAGCGGATAAGAGAAGAGAACCCACTTCTCGCAGGGTACAGTTCAGTAAGAGATAATTTCCGCAGGTTTGTGCAAAATGTCTAGTTATAATGCCAACCAATAATGGTAATAATAATATTTGATATGGCTCATGAAACATTGAAAATCAATCACCTCTATTTTTCTTGGTAAGTCGCTGCCCAGTTTGCGCTAGGGATTGCAAGATCATCTCAGCGCGTCTGTAAACTGGTTCTGTTTCCGAGGATGTCTTCCTCGCGGGAGAAAATTCTGCGAAAAGGGAATCAAAGGAGGACCAAGAACGGCCAGTCAAGATCACACTCGCGTAATGCTACTAAGTAGTCATGGATCATGAATCATGAATATTTCTTCATGTATTTGGTGAATTAAATACAAGAATTTAATTTAAGCCCACCAAAGTAATCCTGGGTTGAATTTTAACAAAACTGATCAGGGTTAATCTTGGTTTGAACCATTCGGTCGAGCAGTCTCTATGACACATGACAAACACATTTATTTCCGAAGCTAGACAGTCAGTTCATTTGAAAATCGCATATTAGTTTGAATGGCTCTCTCACCTTCTTCCTTTCGTAATTTTTCTTCATTTCGAATCGTCGTCCAGTCTCTAGCAGCAACCAAAGCACCATCTGTTTGCCTCCGTTTCATTTTCTGGGGGGCTGGGTGCGAATGTTTTGTTTTGATGGGCGGAGCATCTAACGTTTTTAGCGAACTACGCTGACCACTAGAAACAGAAGACGCGGCTGACCTTGATTTCCAAGACAGAGGCGCATTTAAAAGGTCACCTGTTATAACGGAGGTCGTATTGGATGTTGATTGGTCGATTAAAAGTGACGAGACCTCAGAGCCATCGCCGTCAACTGAAACCGATAGAGGCAAGTCAGCTCTGTCACGTGATTGAGAATACTCACTGAGTAGCTCGCTGCTTGCCACGCTGTCTCTTCGGGGTGAGGAGCTGTGCAGTGGCAACGTAAAGGCTTCCGTTTCATCGGTATCATCGAGTTCATAATTACTACTCACTCTCGAATTCAAGTCTGCTTTCAGCGAAGAAACCGATCCTTCGTCGCTTCGCTGATCGAGTGCATTGTCTACAATAGGTTTGGGTGGAGATCGTTCCCTTGTTGTTCGGTTTCGATGCCTTTCACCAGCCTGTTCTTTTCCTTGCTTTTTGTTTGCTTTCGGGACACCTGAAAATCCTTTGCCGGTAGCCATATCACGAGGAGAAAGAGCCCGACTTTCTTCCTGCACGACTTCATTTGGACACGGAGGATCATGGTCGGGAGG
>BLFK01000057.1:309557-322057 GCA_014634185.1 Astreopora myriophthalma | reverse complement strand
ACGACTGAAAGCATAATGAGCTTGCTACATAAGCGACTGGTGCTATTTAATGTGACTCCTGTTTTAATATGAATTTTGCTGATAGCACGCTCATACGATGCGGTATGGTCTTCTACGTCATGATACTCTTGCAAAAGGAGCATTTCATATCTTCTCCACGTACTTTTTTAGGAGATTAGTTAGGAAGAGGGACGTTTTTTTACGTTCACCTTCCCTAAACTTGGCCGGCAGAGTTTGTCTTAGGTCCGACCGCGTGAAATTCGACAAACACGCCAAGAAATGGATAGATAATAACAAATGCAAGATTATGACAACCATCACCCTCTTCTTGTAAGAATATTCAATGCTTTCGTGTGGACGGTTCTTTTACAGATGTTAAATTCCTCATAGTTCAAGAAAATCGACATGATTATGTCTTCCCCCTGGCAGACCTCTGGTGACAAATATCCTCCCATTGGCGTAGGGTGGGGTGGCATAGCAAAGCTTGAGCCCCTCCCTGGGGTTTTGGGGAACAAGGGAACATGACTAATGTAAACTGGGGAACAGGGGGACGAAGACAAAATATCACAGGCAGGCAACAAGGGAACAAAAACCATTTTATGGATCAAAAAGCTGGGAAAAAGTTCGGAAATAATTTCGGGAACAAGGGAACAAGGGAAGCAAATTTCTTAGATACCACGTAGGTGTTTATAACCTCTAATTTCATTGGATCTGATTGGGACGCCGCTCTATTGTTTTTAGGGTTAGGGTCCAGTTCATTGTTTCCGTTGTTTGTTTGAATGGTTTTATTGTTGTCTGAGCCAATTGCGTGGGCTGTCATAATAGCTGCGCACTGACCCAAATTTTTGAAGGGAACAAGGAAACAAGGAAACAAGGAGGCCCCCCCCCACCCCGGGAGGGGCTCAAGCTTGGGTTGGACTAACCATCATTATCATACGTGCAAGCACAGATTACTGTATCAACAGTTACCACACCATCATACCTTTTAGACGAGACAGTAATTTGCTGATTTCTTTTTCCCGCTCTCCATCCTTGCCTTCTACAAGTGAACTTAACGAACTTTTTTCATCTCTTAACTTTGACACTTCAATTTGCCGTAACTTTAACTCAGCCACGATATTGCTCCTGTCTTCCATCAAAGCATCCAGCTCCTCTTGTTTGATTTTCAAACTGTTCGTCACCAAGCGTTTTTCCTCTTCCAGTTCTTTGACTCGTTTGTCCTTGGCCTTCAGTTTCTTCGCTAAAATCTCTCGGTGGCTCTTCATCTCTTCGACATCACTGATTCTCTCCTCCAGGGTGCGGATCAGCTGTTCTCTTTCCCGTTGCAGCGAGTTTCCTGTTTGGCTGTTTCTCTCTATTATCTCTGCCAGATTTGTCCCCTGAGCTTGGAAACTAGCCAAAACCTTCTCCCTCTCGGCAAGTTGTGTTTGAAGTTTTTCAACCCAGTTTTGGGCCTCCTCTAAACCCTTCCCCTTCAGGTCTAGGGAACTAGTCAGCTCTGCAACTTGCTTTTCCAAAGTCGAAATCTTATTTTGCCGCTTCTCCAGCCCTCCAGATAAGTCTACTTTCTCTTCTCTTATGAGATTAACTTCCCTAGTTCTCAACTCCACATCCTCTCTCAGTTTTCCAATTTCATCTCGCTGTTTGGACAATTCGACTTCCTTCGAGAGTAAATCCTCCCTCAAAGTAGAAATACTTTGATTCGCTTTCGTTAGTTGGTTTAGAATGCCATCTAGTCTCGCATTCGATTTTTCCCTTTCCCCATTCACAGCTTTCTCAACTTCACTTTCTCTAACTCTCGTAGTCTCCTCGCGAATTTCCCTTATGAGCTTTTCTTTGTCCGTTATGTTTTTGCGTAAAGTATCTGCCTCTTCCATATATTTTTCTCTAAGATTTGTCAGCTCCTTGGAAAGATCCTCATTCTTTTGCTCGGCTTCTTGTCGAAATTTGTCCGTGTTGCTTACTTTATTGTTCAGTGTAATCACAGTCGCTTGTTCTTGCGAAAGCCGAGAGTACAATGACTGTTGTTCTTCTTTTGCAACTTGAAGATCCGCTTTAAAATCTCGAATTGAACATTCCAGTTCTCTGCACTACGCAATGACAACATAAAGAAAACAATTAACATATTAAATTGTCGGGGTTCTGTGGGTGAAAGAACGACGCCATTAACATAATCAAAGGGTAAGATTGAAGAGAGAGAGAGAGAGAGAGAGAGAGAGAGAGACAGACAGTTGCAATTCCAATCCACTCACCGTCGCTTCTGATGTAACCTTCACTTCGTAGCTTGTTTTTCGTGCCTTTTCAAGCTCTACCTCCAGGCTTTTCGCGTTATCTTCCATAGCTGACACAACAGTTTTATGTTCTTCTCTGAAATGTAAATTGTAAGTGTTTATTCGTTTGTTTTTGTTTCTTTCCAAAATGGGTGTAATCTTCAAGTATAACAACATACGCAGAAGCGTATTTTTTTGTTTAAAAATTAGGCGGCAAAGAAAAAAAAATGCCAAAGGAGGCCGTTGACTGTGAATGGAGGAACTCTTTACTTCATTTTGGTTGCTTCTTGCTGTAAATTTTCCAGCTCTTTTCTAGCAAGGGCTAATCTGTTAGCAGATAGTTCCAAGGCTTGACTGTGTTCTTCCTCCAGTTTGGATATTCTGGGATAGAGAGGAAGGAAAACAAGAAAATTTCAACGTCAGGAAACAGGATCAACTGTATCGGTAATAGTGGCGGACCTTTCGATGTTAATTTCGGAGAGTTTATTGAAGAACAATTTCGTTGAAACTTTAAGAATTTATCCGAGTGCTCCTATAACCAGGGGATTTCGCTTGAAGATGGACGTCCGGCCCTTTCACATGCACAACAAGTACAATGCTGGCAAAAACGTTTGGGACACTTCGGCTTTTTTACACCAAAATAGCCGTTCCCAGGATCCCCCCCTCCCCCTCCGGACAGTGTTGGGTGTCCGGAGTCAAACAATTTTTAAGGATTTTCTCTAGGGCAAGGGATTGGACATTGCTCAGGAGGTGTGGGGGTGAAACTTTGTGAGTACAAATTACAGGTGACTTTTAAATCATACTCCATATTACGATGGAAAAGCGCTGTGTCCCGAAACGTTTTGGCCAGGATTATAGGCCCAGGTTACAAATTTCTTGCATACTGTACGGCTTAAACCGCTCATGGTGGCACAAATTTCTCAATTATATAGTAAATCGGACGGGGAGGGTTTCAGCCCGGTAAATGAATCAAAGGATACATTTATCAGTAGTGAAGCGGGCATGCTCGGAACTGACAGATCTCTATGTGCCTTACAGGAGAAATTTTTGTTATATCAGGGGTCAAGTCTTTTCTCTGGAGAGGATCTCATGATATCGAATTGACGGAGAACAGGAAACTGGGAGAAAAGGTGGGCTGGCATAAAAGCGACTTCAGCCTTCCCTACTGGACAGCTCATTACCTTTCTACACGTTCTTCAACACTGAATTGCAAAACCTACCTTGCTTTATATTTATCTTGTAGTTCCTCGTGTTTAGTTTCTGTTAATTCTCTACTTCTCCTGAACTCGGCCTCAACCTGAATGCGCAAGTAATTACGGTGTAAAATGTTCGTTGGACAGTAACATCTATCTGGAGTGATCGATAACTAAGGATACGTCTGTCTTCAATTTATGCCATTTTGGGCAAACTGACACAAAAGCGGCGTATTTGCTTGCAAACCAAAAAGGTTTCGGGTTAAGCTACTCGGGCAAAAAAGTACAAAAACAGAAATGGAGCATCGCGGATGATTTGAATATCAATAGAACGATTATTATTGCACAGAATCCTAAGTTGCCCTAATCATTGCCGGCTACGGACAAAATGATAGTACTCTGAAAATAACATTCAGAATTAAAGGAGGCTGTTTTGTGCATAGCCAGCTCTTTCCATGTTTTTTTTCCCCTTAAGATGGCACAATGAAAATTACAGGGGTCCAGGGGAAGCTTCAAATGTATCTTCGGGCGCTTTCCTTTTGTCAGAACTGGCCGGCCAAACCGGTCAGTTTGCAAAGAAAATGCAACGATTTGAAGGAACAGTTGCATGATATTACCTCACAAACTTTCATAGGATTATATATCATGCTCGAAGTGTGTTGCTTTCAAGGCATTGTAGAGTTAGCCCACCCAAATGCCCGGTCTGGCCGGTCAGTTCTGTCAAATGGAAAGCGCCCTTAGTCTTTCCTGTGGACACTGATCAATCAGCGAACCTTTATCGCCTATAGCTTTTGAGATGCATGAAATTATACCCTATCTAATGCAGATTGTAATGTCTTCTTCTCTTTGTCATCATCAAAGAGACACTTCTGTATCAACTCAACCAGAGCATCTCCAATCTGCCTCACAGCATCCGTGCTCTCTAGTGCACTGGTAACTAGACCGGATTGAAACCTCTTCTTGTCTTCCTCTAAAGCTATTCTTCTGATTTTACCAAGAAAAGACTTGTGGCCTGCAAGCTCTTCCTCTAGTTGCCTGATGCTGGCTTGCATGGAATTCAAAGCCTAACAAACAAACAAACAAACAACCAAAGAAACCCACAACTACTGAGCAAGACAAAGATCCCCATTTCGCTTTGCAAGGAACGTCTGTCAGGGAATTTGCATGTGAATACAACTCAACTAATATTTTGCTATGAGAATAGGCCATTTCCGAATTGCTTTTTGCCTGTTTCAAAGCGAGTCTTGGCGCTAAACAATTCAAAAGATAATGAGTTTGATTTGCATGAAAATACAAAACTCATTTGCATTTGAATGGTTGTGCACCAGGACTCGTTTTGGAACCGAGGCAAACAGCAATTCGGAAATGGTCTATTCATCTTGTAAACATTCCCCTTTCTGGACAACTGCAAAATTTACTGACACGTGAACCATAACGTCACTGTAATCGTTGTCTAAAGAGGAACGTATCTCTAAAGATATTCGACTAATGTAAAGAAAAATATACATATACAAATATGCATGCATACAAACTACGTTGTATGTTCTAAAACATTCATAATACGAAACTTATTGGATTTACCGCAACAACGCGCATAAACCTTGTCTAGGGACCTATCACACGGTGATACCTCCATTTCACCCCAGTTACATGACTACGGAGTGAATTGTCTAATTTTATCACAGTACCAGAGTTTGACTGGTTATCTAAATTATACAGAGAAGCTTCAGCACCAATTACCTCATCCTTTGTCTCTATCAGCTGTTGTTGTTTCCTTAATCCGGCTTCGAGCTGATGAATCAACTGCAACTGCCCCGAAGCTTCGTCTTCTCTAAAAATCACCAAGTTTACAACGGTTAGGTACCCTTTCTTTCCAGCGTAGAAGACTCGGGATGACGTAATCCTCCAGGTAGGTCAGTTTAATGGTTAGATACACTGTGCAGTCACACTAAACTCTTATCATCGACAGGGTTGGTCAAAGCTACAAATCTCGATAGCTGTCATCAAAGATGTCTCGTATAATTACAATCGACAACTTCAATTGTTTTTTTGGAATTCATAGATTGCAACTTACAAATATTTTTGCCTTGATATTTTAGAGATTTTGCATCGCGTTTGCGGCAAACGGCAAACTTCAGCCTGAAATTTGCTGTTTACCAAAAACTCATGAAATTTATTAGATTTTAGCTTATATTTTGCCTGTTAGCCACACCTATCAAGCAAGTACTAAAAACAGAGAAATAAGCTAGAATAAGAAAATTTTCATGGTTTTATGACAAGCAGCTGCCTGCCGTTTGCCCTAAACGCGATGCTAAATCCTAGTAATGACGTTTAGCCAACGTCGAAACGTCGTCGTTTTTTAGCATGTCTTTAAGAAATATTTTATCGCATTTTTTAGTGTCATTAATAATCATTTAGATTGTGCATTGAAGAGTAATATATGTGCAGTCTATTCAGCCAAAATTTCCGGCTGAAATTTCTGAAATTCTCCTTTGTCGAAGACCACGGTCGAACAGAAAAACGTCTCGCTGAAATGAAATGCCAAATAGGACAGAGCGTTTCTGGTAATTCCGATGTTACGGAGAAAAAAAGGACAACCTCGAGAAGTCAAGTTGACAAAATTTTCGAAAAAAAAAACAACAAACAAACAAAAAACGAAACGTTTTGGAAACAATCATTTGATTCTGAACCGATAAACAACTTTAAGCCTAAACTTTAGGGTAGTGCATTCATGTCTGCCCAATTTTTTAATTATGTAGGTGGCACGCGAGTAGCCTGCACATTGTGCGCAACTTCTTTTCGCCTCGCCCTCACTTCTTTTCTCTATGAAAGTGGGTACTCTCTCCTTTTTTTTTCCTGATAATTCTGAGCTACAGTGTAATGAACGTTTATAATCAATGTTAAAATGGGATCACAAGTATTTAAGACACACAGATGATGCATCCTAAAAGTTCTTGTTGGTTCCCGGTATTATTTTCGTTGCAGAAGCAGCCTTCAGCTATATCAGCGACTAAACACGGCCGTCTGTATTGAAGATGTGGCAACTGTGTATACTGTGTACGCTCAATTCTGTTGCTGTTTTCAACACATTTTATTTATTTTTTTCGGTTTCTTCCCTCTTTTCGCCATGTAACGATAAATAATAGGACACAGAATTAATTTGTGAGTGATGGACAGCGCCAGGAGGTGTAGCGCTTTCTTTTTTATGCTCCAGTCAAAATATCACGTTTGTTATGTACTGTCATGTCCCTTTTTAATATTGACTGATTTACTGCAACGCTTAGGCAGGAGTCCGCCCGCTCTGTCGCTAAAAAAATGGCTGAGCACAAGGTCCCTGTTTTTGACATGTATAGTAACGCGATAAAATTTAGAGTTTCATTTAGTGTGCAACCGATGCTCGAGAAGTGATAATACTTCCAAATCTACGCTTGAGAAACTCTCAACAGTATAATTGCGTTCTACCTCTGATGAACTGTACCTTAGGGCAAGCACGTGGTCTCTCCCTGCAATGGACTCCTTTAGCCGATTCTCCAAGTCATTGACAACTTCCCTGTAATAAGCATCTTGCTTCGCACAAAGCTCCGTGGTCTGTTTAAACAGTTACTTGTGTGCATGAATGTAGAGGGTCAGACATTACAATATTCAAAATTATCACACTGTTCTCAGATAATTATACCATGTACAGGGTGTTTCAAAAGTTCGTGCAAACTAGCGGGTCCCGTGAAGCCTTGCAAGTTAATAATCAACGTTTGCACTTTCAGCACAGTAGGCTGAATGTCCTCTTAAAATCAAGTAATTGCTCTAAAAAGAATGGCTTCCAAAATGCGAAAATAAGGGAGATACAGCCGTATAGAAAAAGGGCACGATATTTTGAAACATCCTGTATATCACCTGAAACTGAAACATTTTTTTTTACGATCATAAAAAACAAACAAAGAACAAACAAAAAGCAAAGCAAAACAAAAAACAAAAACAAAAACAAAACAAAACAAAAAACAAAATAATATTTCATTTTTGTCCGCGTCAAGGGTTACGAATGCGTTGCAATCCTGAGTGCAGGTAGTGTCGTTAAGACCAGCTAAACTCGATGTTTTAAATGGTGGGAAATGTGGATTAAAATGGTGATTCAATGGGACAGAAGCAAGAAGGCTGGTAATCACAATATTAGTAATTATCAGGTATTACATACACTGGCCGTGCACTCAACCTCCCACGCACAGCACATTCAAAGCGAGTGATTTGCGCTGAGCTATCTGCTTTTTCACAGTGAATGATTATGCATGATGTCAGTATGACCTTCTCAGGGTTCGTACTCTTTTGAGCTTTTCAAATTCCATGACTTTTCATAACCTTTTCCATGACTTTTTCCAGTTTTCGATGACCTAAAGTTTAGCTGCCACTTTCGAAAATTGTCAAAATCATCCTTGTTTTCGGCTAATCAGTTTCTGACATCTTGTATTTTATTTTGTCCCTGCTTCGAAATCTGCAATAATTTACGTACCACACATACTATAATTTTCCATGACTTTCCATGACCAACAATTAAATTCCATGACTTTCCAGGCCTGGAAAATGAAATACTTAAATTCCATGACTTTCCAGGTTTTCCATGACCCGTAAGAACCCTGCTTCTCAGAGATGGTGTCAATATTATTTGGCAATTTTCAAAATGTTTTAAAACCACCAGAATCAATTTTTTCAAATTTTGTAGTCCTAGTGGGGTTTAAATGACACCATTACAGCAAGATTCTAGAAGATTCTCAACTTGGTAGTTGAAGTCAAAATGAGGCGCCATTATTGTGCAAATGTGCCATTTTTTATGTTAATTTTTCTTGTATACCCTACCTTTTTTAACTTTCTTTTTAAATCATCCACCTGAGTATTTGTTTCTGAGAGAGCAATACTTCCAAATTTGGGGATCGAGTAACCCCTTATCTCAGTGCTTTGACTTCCAGGTCTTAGACTTGGTGCACCAACAGCAGTGGAGCTGAAAATAGTTAAAGTAAGGCCAAAATGAATTATTATGGGGAATCTGTAATTCTACTATAATTATTAATTTTTTTAACAGCAATACAACAGAATTAAGGAAAATCGAGTAAGTGGCGTTATTTTATCAAATAAAAAAGGCTCTCATTTCTGCTGCTGATGGGAGAATTTACAATGCCATGAAAGACATTAGATCCATTCGCAACTTTTATCATTTTTTTTTCTTATTTGTGAACCTCCATACGTATGGTAGCTGCTGTTGACTTGAAGACTGAATTCACTTGCATTTTAACTTTGCTCGCAAAAATGACAGTTGCACTGTATTATGACATGGGTGCATTAGTGCATGCACATGACAACACAGCAGCCATGTAAGGACCCTAAACAAAGAAACAGCGGCATGTTGGTGTCCCAAACTCATCTACCACTGTCAGATTGAACTGTTATTCAGCTATAAACCTACATACTTTGCAGACATTTTTTTCCTTCGGCTAAAAACATGGCCAGTGATCATGTAAATTACTACAACTTACTACTGATGTCTCAAAAATGCAGTTGGGGCAGGGGTTCCAGTTTTTTGCGAAATACTGGAAAACATGTCCCTCTCCTTGTGCTACAAACAAGCAAATTCAAAAACAAATTAAAATAATGAAAATGATAGTGAAAAAAAGTTAGTTTGTTAAAAGAAACAAACTCCACACAATTCGGTCGTGAGCACTTCATTACATGTAGTCACTATTAATAATACATGTACTTAGCTTTTCTGGGTTGCTAAAATTGATGCATGCGGAATCCCAGACAGGCTGTTCAGGCTGACTACACTCACCCAAAATTAATGATCATAACATTGACATGCTTTTTATACTAAGTTGTGACTCATAATAAATTGCCCCAAGGCATTAAGCAATTTTTGACACTAAATTTATATTCATTTGGTAATATTTAATTTTGTGGGTGAGACTAGAACTGAACATTGCTGTCAGTGTTCATGGAAAAAATTGTACTTTGGTTTGGGCTTGCATTTGGATTCACTATCAGTGGGTTATTTTACAGTGCTAGCAAGTTCGTTGAGATTAGAAAAAGGAATGCAACCAAAGGCCGTGCAGAACAACTGCTTTTGACTCCACTACATTTGAAGGTTGAGAAAATTCAAGGACATTTCAAGGACAAGTTTACAGAGAAATTCAAGGAGTTTTCAAGGATAAATGGAATCCAAGGACTCCCCCTGAAATTCAAGGACTTTTCAAGACTGTGCAAACCCCATGCTGAGGTACAGTGTAGTTGTCAGTACCATTACTAGATACAATTTATAATTATTGATTGGTTTAATGCAATTTATATACTGACAGGTGCAAAATAAAAATAAATATAAATAAATAAATAACAACATGGGATACCAGTTTTAAATAATTATTAATGATACCTCCATATTTTGAAGATCAACTCTTAGTTGATCAACCTCATTTGCCTTTGAGGTTAAATGATCTTGAAAATCCTTCACAGCATCACACTGTATAGTACATAAAAAGTGTCATAAAAAGCAAGTTAGAGTCCAGTTCAAATGATTTACAATAGAAGGGCAGCAACTTTTTTTTTAACAACCTCAACAATTACGGTATTGTTGTAGTGACAGGATCTTCAAAGACAACATGACCATAATTATCTGGAGATTTCCAAAGACTACCACATAATTCTAATTGCATTAAGAGTTAGGCAGAAGTGGAAACAGCCCTAAACATTTCCCAGTCCTTATTCCCAGGATAATGTGCTGCTAATTGCACACGACCTCATGATCAGCCCAAACATACATATATACATGTAGTCATATGGAATATATTCTTTTAGTATAAATCTACTAGCATTCTATCACGAATGCCGTTCTCTGATTGGCTACGCTACTTGCTATCTATTCTGTGACAGATAGCGAGTAGCAGTTTTCAACAAAATAGCAGCCACTTCGTCGTGTTTTCGAAGTGTTTTGAAGTGTCTGCGATGAGGATACAGATAATTTACTTGTTTAGTTTTGAACTAGTAGATTTATACGTCTAATAAAAACAATTAGATTATTCGCTCTCGATTTCTATGCGTGATCATTGTCTCGGGCTGCGCCCTCGTCAACTAGACTTCATGGCTAAATAATGGCCACACTCATCAGGCAATTGCAGCAAATGACGATTAAATTTGAATGCTGACAATAATGATTGTGTTAACATGTGCCATGCGCGTGCTGCAAATTAACAGTTAACTTGTTATTTGATAATTTCTGAGTATGTATTTGTGTCTGTGGGTGCATGAACTTGCTAACTCGTTTCGTTTGTTTAAGTTGCACACAGAAACTATTCATTAACATAAGTTAACTGTTAATTTACAGCATGCGCAAGGCTAGATTGTTCCAGGCTCTCAGATCGTGGAGGGAAGGCGGGGAACGAGAAACAGCAAAGAAAATTGAGCGGAGACTGTCGCAAGGCACACATTAACACAATCATGTTTATATTGTCAGGATTCAAATTTAATGGTGATTCAATGCAATTGCCTGATGAGTGTGGCCATTATTTAGCCATACGAATTAAAAGAGATGAATCACTCCTGAACTCTGGAACCTTTTCCTAAAAGAATATTTACAGTTCCTGAATTTTTTTTAGTTGAGCATTCTGCAAAAACCATTCTTCTAAATATCATTATTAAACTTATTTGATATACCGGTATATTACTACCAGTAATAAGCAACTTAATAGCCCAGTCATGACTTACAGCTTTGTTGCTGATGAATACAGTTGTCATTTTGCTGGTTTAATTAATACTGAATGCCCTTTTTTTTGCCTTTTTTTGTAGACAGAACAAGAACTATAGAAAGTAGCCTAGGCTGTTGATGGTTTATACCTGACATCCTTGGCTCTGGGCCTAATAGTGGCCGAGTAATTATTTAACATCATGCCTGCTTGCGACTTGACAAGACATAATGATTAGTTTGAAAACTAATATTTAAGTCAACAGGTACATAGGTACAGTTGTAGTAGATATACAATCATGTCTACCCCAAATGCAGGCTCTCTCTTTTCTTTCCTGTTTTTCAAAAGAAAGGACCTTGGTTGCAGCAGAGTGGCCACATGACAAGGTGGTCGCAAAACTACATGTACCGCAGGAAGAATACATGTACGTGCACATTTACTGTAGGTTATGCCATGTATGGAAGGTCTTTTGCAGTAACAAGTTCAAAGCTCTATCACCTCTCCCTATCAAAAATTTCGGAAATCGGGGACGGTGGGGGTTAGAAAGAGCATGGGTTCCAAGTTGCACGACTCTGTATAGTATGGCAGCAACCTCACTCCTCCCAGGGTCTCTCTTCTTTCCATCCAGAGAAGAGGCCCTGGGAACAAGGTTGGTATGTAAGGAAACTGAAATTGACACATACAAACACTCTCTCCACCTGTCTTCCAACTTGATTCCTTATCAAGTTATCAAGGTTCTCAGGAGTCCTTCTGCTTTCTGTATCAGCAGAATGATGAGCTTCCCTCTGTATGACTAGTTAAAACAAATTGTACCCTGAATTGACATATGATCATCACAGTTAATGAAGCAACTTAAGCAGTTGCAGAGAAGCCTGAAAAAAATCCAGGCTTGATGGAGACTCAAACCCATGAGCACACGAGTTCAAACCTACAAATACTGCTCTTAACTACACTAGACTCACACCAGGCAACCAGCCTGTCAATGTGTCCTGGTTGTGTCTCAAGGAATTCATACTTAATTTTGTTTTTTTCTGGTCTGAAGTGTCAGCCGTCTCCTCACCCAAACCTGGCTCTCTTTTAATGAAGGTTAGGAGGAAATCGCAAAACCAGCCCAGAACGTCTCAAACTGACATAAGAACGCAAGATACAGAACAAGTAATTTTATTTTAATTATTTTCTTTGCTACAAGCCAAGATTAGGCGATTTTTCGTTTTTTTTATTTTTCCCACATACACGCTATAAATCGGTGCGATTCATAACTGACACCCATGTTGGGATTCTGGGCTGCCTGTGATTAAATCTAGGCTTAAATACTTCGTGTA
>BLFK01000057.1:290943-309303 GCA_014634185.1 Astreopora myriophthalma | reverse complement strand
TAGACAGAACAAGAACTATAGAAAGTAGCCTAGGCTGTTGATGGTTTATACCTGACATCCTTGGCTCTGGGCCTAATAGTGGCCGAGTAATTATTTAACATCATGCCTGCTTGCGACTTGACAAGACATAATGATTAGTTTGAAAACTAATATTTAAGTCAACAGGTACATCAATAAGGTACGGTTGTAGTAGATATACAATCATGTCTACCCCAAATGCAGGCTCTCTCTTTTCTTTCCTGTTTTTCAAAAGAAAGGACCCTGGTTGCAGCAGAGTGGCCACATGACAAGGTGGTCGCAAAACTACATGTACCGCAGGAAGAATACATGTACGTGCACATTTACTGTAGGTTATGCCATGTATGGAAGGTCTTTTGCAGTAACAAGTTCAAAGCTCTATCACCTCTCCCTATCAAAAATTTCGGAAATCGGGGACGGTGGAGGTTAGAAAGAGCATGGGTTCCAAGTTGCACGACTCTGTATAGTATGGCAGCAACCTCACTCCTACCAGGGGCTCTCTTCTTTCCATCCAGAGAAGAGGCCCTGGGAACAAGGTTGGTATGTAAGGAAACTGAAATTGACACATACAAACACTCTGTCCACCTGTCTTCCAACTTGATTCCTTATCAAGTTATCAAGGTTCTCAGGAGTCCTTCTGCTTTCTGTATCAGCAGAATGATGAGTTTCCCTCTGTATGACTAGTTAAAACAAATTGTACCCTGAATTGACATATGATCATCACAGTTAATGAAGCAACTTAAGCAGTTGTAGAGAAGCCTGAAAAAAATCCAGGCTTGATCGAGACTCAAACCCATGAGCACACGAGTTCAAACCTACAAATACTGCTCTTAACTACACTAGACTCACACCAGGCAACCTGCCTGTCAATGTGTCCTGGTTGTGTCTCAAGGAATTCATACTTAATTTTGTTTTTTTCTGGTCTGAAGTGTCAGCCGTCTCCTCACCCAAACCTGGCTCTCTTTTAATGACGGTTAGGAGGAAATCGCAAAACCAGCCCAGAACGTCTCAAACTGACATAAGAACGCAACAGAACAAGTAATTTTATTTTAATTATTTTCTTTGCTACAAGCCAAGATTAGGCGATTTTTCGTTTTTTTTATTTTTCCCACATACACGCTATAAATCGGTGCGATTCATAACTGACACCCATGTTGGGATTCTGGGCTGCCTGTGATTAAATCTAGGCTTAAATACTTCGTGTAGCTAACACAGGTCGATGAATTTTTTGACAATATACTAAGCCAAAATTAGGTATGATTATTCCACTGTCAAATACATAGGCCTGTGCGGAAACATTTGGAAACAGTAAAACACAAGCCATATTAAACACTTACTGCGATCACTACTTGCTGCGGAAGCTGATGAAAGCGGCAAATTATTGGCGCTCGGCTCAGACCCTAAAACAGTTGGCCGACCACTTGTTGGAGGACGCAGCAATGGGGAAGGAATATCAGGGATTTGTGGAATTTCTGCCTTTAAACTGTAACGATAACCAAAGGAACTGTTACTTTCCAACTGGTCTTTCGTTATGTCATGGTTAACTGCCCCAGGTGTCGCCCCTTCGATCGGCAAAGCAACAGAACTGTTCGATGCATTCGAAGACGCCATTCCAGTCCAGCATAAAGAGCTGTGTTAGTCATTCTTTTCTACGTATTTTTTTGGCATGGCTGCTCATATCATTCGAAAAAGCTACAATTAGGACTGCTGTGTTGGTTAGTCTTGGAGCTAACGCTGGAGAAATCAATGTACTGCACAATGACCCACGACGAACTCTTTTTCCGCCATTTTGTAACCGTCACTTGATACACAGACCATGTAAACCTGGGAACGACAACAACGTATCCCTAGTTCCAGGTCTCCAGCAGAACTGAACTGATTTCAAAATCCCCACCCATGCGATAATAGATGCTGTCAAATAAGGGCGTTTCAAGGCTTTTTAAACCACTCTGTTTAAACTAAACTGCAAAGTATTAGCAAACAGAAGAGAGCGAACCAGGAAATAAGGTTTGTAAACGGTGTATGTTGATTGCATAAAATGTTGGAAATCTAGCGTATCGTCGTTTAGCTCGCCCATTTTGGTATTCTACTACATGTATTTAATAATATCATGAAGAAAATGAGATGTTTGCAAGTGACTCACTTAAACGTATACCGGTGATATATATACATGTCTGTATGGTGATCGCATTGTATCATGATCAGTGAAGCAGGAAAAAGATAGTCTCAGAAACGAAGCACTGGGAAACGAAACACTGAGCACAACAAAACTCGAAAACGATACGCGAAGCACCTTAGGTCGAGAACGAAGCACCCAAAACTCGAATACGAAGCACCCTCCGATCCCTAAACGCGTTGAGTCACAGTTTTCAAAATAGCCAGTATTTGGATGCAGTGTTGCCTACTGCTTGTATTTAGTAGAAATGAGGCCCAGCTCTGTCTCCCTACGCTGGCTACACCGGATCACGGTTAGCTTAGCTTTGCTCCTTTTTCGGCGTTGAGATTACAGAAGTTCGTGCTGCGTCGTTTGTCGGCACAAGAATTTTCATTCCGCAAACCTCAGCTTAACGATCAAACATTTTCGTTTAACATATGCAATGCCACAATTGTTGCGCGGCGGCCGTTGTTGTACACTTTGTACAGGTAATGACATGATTTTTCTCGTGCAATTTGGAATAAATAAGCACGAGTAGATTTTTTCAAAGACTAATTATTAAAAATTGCACGATTCCGTAGGTCGAATGCAATTTGTGGTCTTTAAAAAAATTTACGAGAAAAATCAGGTGATTACGGAGTAATAATATTCATGAAAAACAATGCGAGATAGCTTATCATAATTATGCAGAAGCAATGCAGGGAAATCCAGTGCAAAAAAAATTTATTCAAACCCTGCAAATATAATTATCACAAGTCACAAGTCAGACAAAGTAAATTGCTGATAGGCATCTTTGCTCTTAGGTGCTTTGTAAGCATCATATCCTTCTTTCCTGTCTCTTTTTCCCAGTTTGAAAAGAGAAATTTCAGAAAAAAAAAATTAAAAAGTAACGACAAATGAACGTTACATGTATTTAGACCAGTCTAGGTCAGTCCGTATAGGAAGAAAATTGTGCCCTTGGTCTTGAGTGCAGTCTTTTCCTATTATACACTGTCAGACCTTCCACCCAGTAAATAACATATATTTGTTATATAGCTGGCGTTTTTCCCACTACAGCATGCCCATTCATTGGCTAGTTCATGGTCACATGACATCTAACAATGAGACTGTTTAGCGCAAAATGCCATGAGCGGGCAACACATTACGCATTACGAAAACTATGACGTCAAACGGGGAACAGTTCACTATTACCTGGGAAATGTTGACCGCTGTTGCATGTGATCAGAGTGTGCAGTTGAAGGTGGCCTGATGTTGTCGCCAGAACATCAGCGCATTTTTCACAATTTGCTTTTGTTTTTATCAAGCGACTGGTTTGCTGTATAACAAATCACTTAATGACTGGTCGAAGTCCAGTGTGCAGGTCGAATCTGAATCTTCTTCAAATCTGCTGGTCAAAGCTTAATGACCCTCGAATCTCAATGTTTCCCTTGACTTCGTCTCGGGAGACATTGAGATTCTCGGGAAACAAAATTCACTGTTCCCCTCGGGACTAGTCATTAAGTGTTAATTATTTTATGGCAAGGTAGTCTTGAGGTAAATCCAAGCATTCTGATTGGTTCTTTTGTGGTTCAAATTTTGCCATATAGGTGGTTTCCATGGAAACAGTCATAGTCCGTATTTTTGTCTTCAAAAGCCAGCATATTCAAAATTTCCAACTAAAACTGTGAAAAGAAAACTTGCAAATGCTCCATTCTTTGCAAATTTACAGTAGCTTGTTCTTTCCGAGATGCTCACGTCATCAAAAACATCTTACAGTGAAAGGCCTGTGGATGCAAATCGACCGGAAATGTGTTTCAACAGAAAACAAACAAGCATAACCCAATTGCCATGATAAAATAAACTACTTACTAACCAAGCTTCCTCAAGCCGTACTGGAGAATATTGGCCCTCTGTCGTTTATGCACATGTATGGACGTTGCTGTGCTTGGCCTTTACCTTGACGACCTCGGGCCAATATTCCCTAGTATGGCCCTTGTGCTCAGTCAGTAAGAAGAAGAAGTAGAAGTCACGAAGTAGAAGTCACGAAACAATAAGGATCTTTCACTTGCTCTGTTGTAAATACTGGGCTGATCTCACTAAAGTTATTATTCTTCACTTTATCACAGAACAACAAAGTTGAGTGTGTAACTGCTGTGCCACAAAACATGGACATGTTTCTTCTGTTGATAACAGGTGTGATGCATGTTGTTAATGTATCAAGGCCCCCCCCCAACATTCCTTTCTCTCTTCACTTGTTTAAACTCAATTTTCCTTCAAGCCACAATCATTCAATTTTCCCTTTATTTTTCTCCCATTGACACACACTATATAAAGGTTGTCAGAAAGCTCCTCAAAGTACTTACACCTGTACATGTAAATTGCATTAATGATATCAAATAATGCCAAGGGCAAAGTAATGATGATCAAGCACGGGGAAATTCATCGCACATTGATTCCACCCGGGTTGGCAGGCAAGATTGAAAATTGCTGCCTGCCCCTAGAATCAGTCAGATTGTGGGAAAGAATCAAGTAGAAACCGAGTCTCCTTTATTGATATGTGAGTAATTAAAGTTAACTTCAAATTAAAAGTGACTAGCCCCTCTGGCCACAGTACCCCTCTAGTTACTTGAGTTTCAGCCAGGTTTACATGTATAATTTTGCCCTTTCAAGCATTTTTGACAGCTGCTGCTGTACCTGATTGAAATGACCTGAGTGACTGAATGATTGAAGGCAAGACATTACCCTCATACCCAGGTCCATGCACATCCTTGTGAATAACAGGGTGTGAACATGTGTGCCCCTCTAAAACTTGCACCAGCAACCAGTGAGCTTGCAAGCATAGTGAGGTCAATTCCTTATTCCTGGGTATGGAGATAACAATCCTAGGACATCCTAGGATCACGACTTTTATCAACTGTAAAAATTAATATGAGGTTGCGACCTCCCTAGGCCTTAAGAAGTTGGTATGCAATTACTTGTTATCCTCCCAATAAATGTCTGCTTGAACAGGAGGCTTATTCTTTTGGCTTCTGTGTAACTACATTACAATTAAGATCTCTTGGACAGCACAGGGGTATTTGAGGTACTGGCTCACTACAGGTTTGTGGGTTAATAATTAAAGAAGATCTTGACCATAACTTATACAAAATACCTATGTAGCTTTGCAAATAACTACTGTGTGTTTATTGCTCTAAATATTAAATTAGATAATTTTGAGTACTTGTAGAAATTGAGTTCTACTCAGTACTCAGAAAATGCCAAAGATAGAAGTGCAAGGCTGTACCTTGAAATCTGCATGTGCTGAGCTCTTGCCTTTCTATTTTTAACATTTTCTGAGTACTTACAATTCAATTTCTAACTCAAAATTATCAATATCAAATTTAGAGTAATCTAACACAATTTTGAAAGCTGTGCAGGTGTTTGGTGCAAGATCTTTTTCTAGCACACAAAACTGTAGTAAGCCACCTTAAAGAGAAATCAAAGAACAACTGAAAGTTCAAGTAGCCTATGTGTAGGCCCTCATATTGGGGGGGATGGTTTTTCATGAAGTACATGTAGGTATGGATACTACTGACAGTACCGCATTGGACAACTTTTTTTGTTTCTTTTTGACAGGGCTGTCCTTGATTGGTGCTGTAAGTGCAGGTATTAGGCCATTTTTATTTATGTATTTATTTCTTCTGACCAGTTCTTAAATACATGTATATATAGAAGATAAGAAATTAAAATATTGCATGAAAAAAAGAGAAGGGGGCACATCTAGTAGAACTAACATTGTGCCCCTTAATTAGAATGTCTACTATATAAAGGGAAAATAATTGTTATCATTACAGTATATAAGTAACTACATCGGAAAAATGTAAAATACATGTTCCACTCTAAACATTTCTCAAAATTGTGTCTCAGAATGCACCAGATCGTATCTCAGGGCAGATTGGTTTAAAAAAATGTCCGGGGGCATGCCCTGCCGGACCCCCCTAGGAAGCTTCAGCCACTTGGGACTTCTCCCCCAAGTGATGGATCCCAGATAGAACCCTGACAATTTTATTTATACCCCTTTTCACAAGGCTGTTCATTTTAATGATAAGGTTTATGTCACTAGGGCAACAAGTACATTATTTAATTCTGTATCTTACTTTTTTTGCATGGTTGTAAGTCCTAAGGCCCACCCAAAGACTTCTCATAGTTGTGTTTTTGTTTTGTCTTTTGACATTGTGCAGTTCTAGAAAATATCCCCAGACCCTCCACATAGGGAATTGAAAATTCCAGAAGGGAGGTGGTTGAAGGCCCAATTCAGACATGTCTTGATGGTGGGAAAACGATTGATTCACTTTGTGAGTAATAGGTGCCACTTACAAACTTTCATAGCAGAATGTCCTCAAGTTTGAATTCGTTAAGTTACGCTACTGCTAACCGTACCTCAGCTAAAAATAGTTTTTCTTTTTTTAAAAAAAAAAGTGCTTTGCAGGGGGGTAAGTACCATAAACACACATACTCATGGCGTACAGCTGAAATCGAGGAAAAACAAACAAACAAACAAACAAACAAAAACAAATTTAATTCCCTGAAGGCAAGCCGAATGATAAATTGTCGGTATTATACTCGTATAGCGGTGTCTTGTTGACATGGATGGTTTTATAACAGAGTTTGCCCTGCTGAAGGGTAGGCGTTTGGCTGGCCCTTTGCTTGTAAATCCCTTGATCGCTTCCCTATTTTACAGTTTTTTTTTTTTTTAATTGGGAGCACTGTAGCTTATACCAAAAGCACTAGAGAGGGGCAAAATGAACATCTAATTATAGCCGCATTTTCCTTTGTATCTATTTATTTAAAATGTCCCGTGGCAAAAGCAGGAAGCAGCAATTCGAGACCTTAACCCTTTGGCGCTCAAAATTTTCTTCTCGTGCATACACCTTCAAAGTATCATGCTTCACCATGCTTTGAAAGCAAACAACATGTACAAGAAGATGGCCGATGAAGCCACCATTACTCGTTACCAGTCTTTTTCGTCATCTGGGATGCATTGGTACCCAGCTACTATGAATATGTTTACACGATTGATAGATGAAGCACAATTATGTCATTGCAATATAAAGGTGGACAACAATGCACCAAATCATTACTTCACGAGGTGCAAAGTCTTGGCCCAAGAAGCTCGATTATGGCAACTACAGAAAACTGGCTACTTGTTTTCTCCTTCAATACAATACAAAATTAATACGTAACCTGCCAAGCAAGGTCAACAGCACACTTTTTTTTTTTGCTTATTGATTCTTAGCGGGAATTGGGAAAAAAGTATGATTAAATTTGACCTCCTTTCCAGGGTTCACCCACACCCTGAAAGTCCTTGAACAGGGTTCTCCCGAAATTTTATAGTTTAAGGAGAAAAGATTGAAGTTGGCAGCAAGTTCTGTTTACTGTATCAAGGTGCAGTGCACCCTGCATGTACATGCGGCGATGATGCCACGTGTGTGGGTGTGTGAGGGCTGGCTGCAAATTTAATATGGAGGGGGGAGGGAGGATTTTGAATTTGGAGGCTCTTTAAAATACATTTCAGAGTGTTTTGAGCCACTGCATATTTTGCTCAATCCCCTTTTTCTTATAGATTTGCCTTATTTTCGATTACCAATACCGTAACCGTGTACTTATCATAGAGACACGACAAACTTTCAGGGTATTCATTTTGTAGCGCCGTATAAATGGATGTAAACATTAATTTTATTGTTTTAACGTGTTAATTGTAAGTTGCTAGTTGTAAATTTATTCATAAAAGTAGTATAAGCTCTGGATCCATGTGCAATTGTTAGTCTTGCGAGAAGTTGATGCGTCGTTGCAAGCAGGATAACATCGGACTCGATGAAATTTAGAATTTTATACCACAGTTTTGTAAGTATTCGTCTTGTTCGTTTGTATATTTTCAGCCTCGCATGTCATGTAAACTTCACTTGTAACTTTGTAAATTTCATTTATATTTTCAGTTGAATCGTACATTGATCTAGTAACAATGAATTCGAGCTGTGGCGTCTAGCCTTTTTATATTTAACTGTGGCGGCTACTGCCGTCCACACATTTATTGTGATGGAAGCTGCAAGGAAATGTACTTTTTGCTACCTTTGTTTCATAATTTCTCTACTTAAACTACTGAATATACTAGGTAAATTAATTTTAATTGTTTAATTTTATGACGTGTTTTTGCACCCTTCCATCAATGTTTACAACAGCTCAAAAGGGAAAACCTATCATTTACACCTTTAATATTTTATTCCCCCCGTTCAGGGCTTAGCTTCTGATATTACACGATGATGTGATTTTGCATAATGGACCTCAAATCGCATCTGATCACACAATTCATGAGAAGTCACACAATAAATTATTCATAAAAAATCGCACCATTTGAACAAAGTACACAATAAAGTGGCTCTTAAGCTTAAGATTCTGTGCAGCTAAATGTTACTTAAAGGTAATTTACTACTCAAAGAACATTGAAAAACCTCTGAATTAAGCTATAGAGGACTTTTTCCGTGTTTACATCGCCTCATCTAAAGACGAGGGGGCGTTGGGAGAATTCGAGACAGTTATGCAAACCCGAGACATAGTGGAGGGTTTGCATAACTGTCTCGAATTCTCCCAACCCCTCAAACACAACCAATCAAAATTCGTGTGATATCACAGCCGTGCTGAGATACTCTCATCTAAACACACCTATTGACCAATGAGAGCGCGCGTACTATCCCAATTAATTTATAAACCTTCATATTTGGTTGCCGATCGATCAACAAGGGGTTACTTAGCGTTGTCATGTGTGTTGGGGGCCTGGGTACAAGTTTTGCCTATTGGTACAGAACATACAACAGTTTTATGTTAATCAGGAAATCAGAATTGCAGATGTGTTCATGAACTATGATCCCTGTTAGTTTTTGCTAGGGAGTGAAGAGCACAAAAGTATGTGGTTTCTTTTGTTGAATGGGTGAAAACAAATATCCACATGGATAAGTTTGTAGTCAAAACACCCGCTGTTGTGTCGACAGAGAAGAAACAATCTCACCTCCTGGTGAATAATACTGCAAAAGAGAGGGCACAAAAATAAATAATTATTGTATAAATGTTTAAGTGTTCCTTTACACTCCAATTGTCTGTTAAACAGCATGAAATTGATTTTCCTCTTCTCAATCCTGATAAAACAATGTAAAATGACCTCAGAAAATATTGCATAATTTCCTGCATATTAGGCTATTCTTGCTGCATAATAATGCACCAGTCAATGTAAATCCCCGCCTCCCCCAGGCCGGGGATTAGCAGGGACATGGATTTGGGCAGCTGGCAAAGTGGACTTCAAACCTCGCCAAGCGGGGCATCATTGCATCGAAAATCCCCCGCTCTTGATGGGCAAAGCACCCTTTAAACACACTTTAATTTTAATGTCCACAGAAAATTCACACAGGACTTTTATGTGCTAACATTGGCAGTAGAATTTATTTCTGCTTTTACAATACACAGGTCATGAACTCATGAACACAACAAACGTTCATATGCCTCAGTTATCGAGTACTCTTCTTGCCCCTTTTTTGTGACGTAACAGGTTTCTTTGGCTTGCCTAAAGAAAAAAATAGATAAAAATAGATAGTTTAAATATGTAAAAACAATGTCAACACAGAAGCAAATATAATTGAATTTACACAACAGTCTTCAGTATATTTTGTTTCCTGTTGCACTAGCAGAGGTGATACTTGTGGCAAATTAGTAGACAATGTACCAAACAGGTACTAAATAACATGCGATCATTGTAGATGTGCAACAAGTTGATAGACTGCTTGTACTATACCTGTACAGTTGGGACAAAACCAGTTGCCACGTGGGACAGTGTCCTCTGTGATACCCACACATATGTAATGGAACCATCGATGCTGACAGTCATTGTCATCACACAGAATCATTTCGTCGGTATCTTCAGCGCCACATGAACAAAATGGTCCCTGGTCAGTTTTACTCTCGCCTGAGTGAAATGGCCAAAAAAAAAAACATAACTAGTGATTTTTCACTACGCTTATTAACAAATCAACTGGTGTGTGTACTTTTACTCATTGCTATCAGCGCAGTATGGACCAGGGCATAAAGGTGAAACAAAAGTTTTTCCCAACCTATGATCTAAATTATCATGTGACCTACGTTTGGACTTTCGGGTGGCTGCTGCCTTCACTGCTCCAGCCCTGCGTCTGTCAGATACTGCAGAGAGATGTTCAAGCCACATTTCAACATCTGACACTGGCAAAAGTGTTTCCTTAGCGAGAGCAGAAATGCTTTGTTGGTCATTGACGGCTGGCACTTGACGTTTTCTCTTGGCTTCGAAATACCTCCTTATGGTTACTGATGGTGGCTCTTTCATACACTCATTTGTTCCATGCATCAAAACAAGCCTGATGTTTTCTTCAGGTGACATAGTGCCCAGCACAAAATGACTGACAGTCAGAGCACTTGCCTCCCCAAGGTCTTGCTGGATCAGGAATAGGAAGAGGGAAGTATGTGAGCGGAGGACCACCAGTAAACCAAGCCAACAGTGTCTCAGGCTTACCCATTTGACATACTGGATGAATACAATCTGATTTGTAGCAAGGTAGTAGGACACATGCATATTGATCTGGAAGATCACAAACCATGTGACTGTTCCTTAGATTCCAAATCTGGCTGAAGTACTCAAACTGTGTACTATTCTCTCTTTGCAGCTCTGTTCTTGTTTTCTTTGAACCATGCAAGAAAGCAAGAAGGTTTGGTCGTTTGCTTCGTAGGTACTCCTCATGTTCATCTCTTGACCCCTTAAACAACTTAATTTTCGTTTCACCACATGGAGCTCCGTCAACACGGTCAATGTAAACATCAGTTGCCAGGTGTAGGTTTTCATATAGCTTTACTTCATCCAAACCATTTTCAGTTAGATTGGAACCAGCAAGGGTCGACAGAATGAATAAATAGCTGTGAGCACGAGCAAGACAACCATTCATCATTTCGACTCTATTAAGGAAACTTCCTCCACTGTATCTACAGGTATAGTGAATCTCTGTCCACAAAAACTGAACTTCTTTCAATGAAGGCCGCTCATCTGTTGCCCCATCCACGCGAATACAGTCTGTATGCTTGTCCTTTGACTTAAGAAACTGGAACTCAGAAGTGGACTTGAGCATTCTAAAGTCAGCTGCATGTTGTGAAGGGTTTTTTTCAAAGACGTAGTGAGGCTTAACCACTCCAGCACACCATTCCAGGGTAGTCTCTGTTCCCGTGAACAAATATGACGACGTTTGCAAGACTGATGAATATTTATTAACATAATCTGTATGTGTAGTCATCTCCTGGACGTCAGCTGATAGTGACTTGTGTTGGCTGTGCGTGTAAGTTGTGTCTAGGCGGAACCCAGCTTGATCATCACAATTTAAAATAAGCTTGTCCTGCCCATCCTTAAGCTGAATGAAGTCAAGCCCCTTGTACATTGCACAACTGTAATGTGCATCCACATTAAGCTTTAGCTGGAAGCCTTTCCTTGCTCTGCGGCAAGTGACTTTCGCTATACCTTTGTACCTCTTAGCAGAAATCCGACGTTTATTGCACACAACACAAAGTTGGACCACTGTTCCATACCCGATCTTTGTTTTGTACTTGTCTTCAAGATACCTTTGTATGGAACGAAATGAAGCTTTAGGACCAACTTTTCTATTACCATCGAAGGTTGTAAGGCCAGTTCGCCTCCATGCATCTGCACCGAATCGCTTGCTTCTAACAAATGTTTCAATGTCCTTACCAACATTTGGAAACTGCTTCACTATTTTAGACACCTTGTGGGGCACCTTTCTCTTAAGCAGGCTTTTACTGGCAATCACCTTAGCTGCCTGTCGTTTTGCCATCCTTTTGATTATTGCTCGATGCTTCTTTATCATAGCTCTACTCTCTTCCAATCTTAGATTTTTCACTGCTGTCCACTCTTCCGGGTCGTCACTTTCTGAATCAGTGAGGCCTGTCCTTTCCATCATGGCAACTCTCTCACTTTGCAAAAAGGCCTGTCGTGATTGTTCTACTGCCTTTTCTTCATCCATGTTTAAATCCATGAAGGACAACTCATGAGAAAATTCAAGTAACACTTGGTTTACCACTTCACTCGAATATTCTTTCATATACACCTGCAATTCGTACACAAAAGCAAAGCAATTCAATTTCTTCTCTCCTAACATCAGCAATAGTGTTGGATGGTCCGGTGAATACACTTGAAGAGGTGTCTGTTTATTTAAAGCAGCATCAGGATCCATGTGTGTCAAAAGATTCTGCTTTGCACCATCAGCATATGAAGAAGGAGCTGAGAAACTAGACGTTTCCACCTCTTCTGTGGTTCGAGTGATGACATCGGGAGGCCCCGTCGCATTAACCGTTGAAATGGTTTCAGGGTAATTTCCAAATGACCTATTTTCACTCTGTTTCTTCAGAGAATTCTTCAACATCAGATGAAGCACTTTCAGAGTTGCTAATCCATTCACAATCCGAGATTTCATCATCTGCCAAGCTATCACTGCCACTATCACTTTCACTCTCTGTTTCCAAACCAACTGAATGAAGAAAAACTCTTTTGTTTTACAGCAGCCAGTTGTGCCACTTGCTTTCGGATGTCACATGCCTCATCTAGAGCTTCATAAACATTTGTTTGCAAGGATCTGTAGTTATGTATTCCGTACATTTTCCTGGCACCTTTTGAAGAAAGACCTTGCGATTCACAAACTGCAAAACTGATCAGTTTTCTATCTGATTCTGTTGATGCAAGTTCGCACAAGTTTTTGAGAAACTCTTTTGTCATCAGTGTAGAATCCTTCAGTAAACTGACCTTCCTAGGAATCGCCTTTCTCATCAAATAAATCAGTTGCCCATAATCAATTCCTTTCTTCAGTTCAATAACACACAACTTTTTGTTAGAAGAATGTTCAGCATCACTTATATCAAAAACAACAGCAGGAAGCTGCATCATACGCCTGGTAGCTTTTGAAGACTGATACTTAACTTAAGGAAAGTATTTTCGAAAAATATAAGATAATTCTACCAAACCATTCTCCATAATATCTCTTGCAACACCAACAAGTGAATGACACTCTGAGTAGTCACTGGGGTGTGTCTCTTTGCAATACTTAAGACGAACATCAACAAAACTCATTAACGACACATCTTGTATAACAGACAGGTAAAACCCATCTCTCTTGTAATCCTTTAAATCACTTAATCGTCCTTTAGCATACTTCAGATAATGCAGGTATGTTTCATCAGTGTCTTCTGAAGATGGATTACAAGAGTTCAAATCGACAAAAAAGAATCTGTTTTTTTTGTTGATTCAGATGAAGTTGTATTTTCTGTTGACAGTTTCTCTGCAACATGCTCATCAGTTTCTAGGAGCTCTGGTGCAGTACTTTAATGTTGACACAGTGGTGTCACTACTTGCTGGGAAGAAGTCTTGAAGAACTGTTTTATTGTTGCTGTTTCACACTTCGAGATAGATGTTTCTGTTAAATCACACTCCTTTTTAGAACTCTCCATTCTCCTCTTTTTTTGTTGCATGGACGTTTCTTCCTTTTTAAGTAGGAGCTCCAGCTCATCCTCGAGCATTCGCTTTTTTTTTTCTTACTGGCTCCATTTCTTGCGTATATAGCGTCGCTTTATCATCGCAATTGATATTTCTTGCCCTCTCTCGTGAACGCTGCAGCAATCGAAGTTCAGTTGACGCTTCCTCCAAGTCTTCTTGTATATCCTTAATTCTCTTGGCTCGAATGGTAGCCGTAGTTTTGACCCTCTTTTCCTCTTCACCTGCACGAGAGCGTTTTTTTGAAAACTGATAGCCATCAGCATTCAACTTTTCCTTTGCTTTTTTCTGTAGTTCACCTTTGTTGGTTAGAAGTGAGGGGTCTGCCATAGCAATTTGAAAAGCTGCGTCATTTAAACTCTTGCGATAGCTGTACAGGAAACCTCCTGGCTTGATACTGGGGTAGATAGTACTCTCAGACTTTATCTTATTTATATCTAATGTGACAGCTACCTTCTGGGTGCTTTCGTCTACTACCTGCCACAAATTAAACCCAAAAGACAGATATATAAAAGTATTTCATTGGTACTGCAGGGTCATATCACTCAAAAGACGCCGTGACATTAAAGTTCCGTCAGTCTTCAGCCTTATTCATTGTTTCCAAGATAAAGTTGAACCTTCTTCTTTCTAAGATGAATGTCACGCTTTCAGCACATATTAAAAGGAAAAAATTCTAACTGCCAGAATGTCAGTTGAGCCTTGGACTAGCCTCTTGGTATTTAGAAACACAAAGCTAAAAGTTTGCACTATTTTAGTCTGTTTACATAAGACAATGAAGACAATGATATCACATGCTTATGATGTAAACTAAGTTGTGCAGAAGTGCAACCCTGTACAACAACCCATCAAAGGCATGTGACAACTTTGAGAAAACTGAATTTTCCCTTTGTTGTTCTGTATTTGAAGTCTTAACTGAGTTAATCAAGTATCTTCATGGAACAAAAAGCATGATGTTGAAGACACGGAAACATTCAGTACCAGTTTTAAGTTCCAAATAAATCATTCCAATATCATACAGAGCCTTTATTAGATTTTGACTTTCGTGGACTGTCAAAGACCATCAAACCATTAAATAAAAAATGAAGCATTTATACTCTACTTAAATTCATTGTGTCAAGCCCTAAATTATAAAGAAAACAGAGCATTACCAATACCTCAACTGCCGGTCCCACTCCAAAATTCGAAGTAATTGTTCTCTGTTTAGATCTGCCAGCACAAATGATGCTTTGTATTCCTGCAATGACAAAATACATGTACACTCGAGTGAATAAAACGAGCAATGTTTGCTGCATATAATGTATGTACTTCATGGCTTCATGTCTTCAAATATCAAACTGTACCTGACTGATCATGACCGTGAACATTTATTTGCACAGGAGAACCATAATAATGACTGCCCCTTTCAGACTGTTGGGACTGCGGATTCTACGTGTATTGATAGAAAAACAATTTTGTCAGAAGGCGTAGACCATGAATCTATGTTTAAAATTTAGCAAAAAGGGGAAGCAGAGAAATATCAACCATGGTCCATGTATCAAAACGTTAACTGTAATATTGTGTCAGGTTTTAACTCCATAAAATCAACACACAAACCTACCTTTGCATGCTGAAGAATAGCCAGTATGTCTCCGATTGCCGTAATGCCCATTTCTTTTAAATCTTCTTTGCTGAGACTACCCAGACTTTGAACTTTAATCCTTCAAAAACAAAAATACGCTTACCTCTTAGTGCTCATATATTTCGTAAGTCTATTTCAAAATCAGCAAAATGGATTGCAAAAACTGACAGAATGCCAGAATATATTTAATACCTGTTTTCCACAAATTTTTCAGGATACTCCTCGCTTCGGTCCGTAATGCCACACTCATTAAAAAATTTTTTCCACAACTCCACGTTCTGTTGTATGGGCAAACATTGCAAAATGTAGGACTGATTTGCTGATAAAACTCTTCTAAGAGAAAACTCTACGTTTTAAATTTTTAGTTCTGAGTGTTTCCGAATCGGGATGTCTCATTTGAATTACAGATTACCTAGATTTCATTAGTCTCACCTCATGTCCGATGCTCGCCGCCAGTTTGGAAAGTTCGTTTCCAGTCTCCCATTCATTCAACGCCCCGCTCTCAGGGGCGGGAACCGTTAACACAGGAATGTACGTCGCCCCCCGGGGGCGTTCAATGGTTCCAATGAAAGAAAACGTCTTCCCTATGACTTCGCTATGCCCCGCTAATCCCCGGGCTGGGGGAGGCGGGGATTTACATTGACTGGTGCATAATGTTTGCACTCGAAATGTTGCATAATTTCCCATTTGTTTTCTGCACTCTATCAGAAGCTGTGCCCATTGTAGGCGGTGTGTGAAGGGCGACTAGACAGAGATTTTACTTTCACTGTTGAAAAGTCCTTAAATTTCAAATGTAACAATTCAAGGCCTTTATTGCATTTAGTGCTGGAAAGTCATTGAACCTTGTTGCTCACAGCATCCAACCCAGGTTATCTATGGGCTAAAATACGACAAAAATGGTACTGGCAGAAAAGTAATGACACAAATTGGTAAAAAAGGACAGGTAAAAACTATTCCATGGGTTTAATTTGGGGCTTCACCAAGTCCCCGAAAAATGTGAATCGTATCCCTGAAAGTCCTTGAAAGGTCCTCAAATTTTTTGACCCGAAAAGGGGTATGAACCCAGGCCTTTCGAGTGTTGGCAATACCGTAGTAATGTCTTAAATAGCACTTTGGACATGTACTTAGAAATTCAGTTGAGCTTGTATTTAAGCTAGTTCATGGCTTTGATTTTACACTGCATTTCGATCAACAAGAAAATAGATTACTTAACAATTGTACACCCCAAACCCCAAACAACACACGGCCTCTGGTTGGCGATTGTCAGACTTCCGAACGTTTTTTAGAATTACTATAAATTATATACCGGTACTTTCCAGAGGGTATGGGGGTGGATGATATTTTTCAGGAAATTCCAGAGGGGTGGGAGGGGTTACTGTTTCCTTCTAAAAAATGGAGACTCTGAAGGGTGTGTAAGGGGGGTTGGGACGCATGTCTCTGGAACTAGACATAGTGAGCACTTACCTTGTACACTGTAATATTTATTAGTGGTGCATGGAATGATGTACATCTGAAATATGGGCAGTAGGTCATATACAGTACAGTAAAGCTGGTTTTGTACTATGTACCTTATGACAAATTATTTTACTTTCCCAGCTTCTTGTGGCCAGAGGTACTTTACAAGTTCTAGTGAAACTGTAACATCACCAGATTATTATAGTAGGTCAAGTTATGCTGATCACCTGGATTGCATATATGACATCCGTGTTACTTCTCGCTATGGAGTAAGGCTGACATGGACAAGTTTTGATATCAAGGGTAATATGCCATCTTGCCTTGATGACTATGTGGAAATTTTCATTGGATGCAGCAGGAATTCTATCGGGCGATATTGTTCTGAAAACAGCTACAAACCTTTTGATGTCTTCTCGCCTGATGAATGCTTGCGATTAGTGTTTCATTCTGATGGCTCTGGCGGTGGACAGGGATTCATTGCCAATTATGACAGTTTTTCCATGAACTCAGGTACTGAAATATCATGTGGTTATTGACTGAGTGACTGACTTGGGGGAGGGGGGCAGGATGGGAAAATATTTGTCCCAAGGTTATGGCACACATTGAGGGCCAGATATTTTCATGTCTGGCCCAACCTAAACTCAGTTGACTCACTATTATAAGTATTTTATCATGTGGCCACTTTATACTGTACATGAGCACTCAGAATGAAATTGGGACCAAAAAAAGCTACAACTTTTCACAGAGAATTTATTAAATTAAATATGTTGTTTGTATTTGCATGCTTTTCTGTTTGTAAACAAGCTTAGATGTTTAGACATGACAAAACCCTCTAAAATCATATCGCACAGAGTGTTTTAGTGTTTGGTATTAACTAAGGATTTGAATTTGCTGTCAAACATTAATTTGATCAAACAAGCACTTGCCATAAGTGAAACATTGTTTTGTTCTTATGTTTGGTTAAGTGGCATTTTGCACATTTCGACACCAGAACAAACATGTTTGATGCCCGCATTGGGTGCAAAACTGAACTGAACAGTCACGTTATTTCAAGAACAGTACAAAGTTGAACTAAAGGATCTTCAGATTGTTTAATTCAATCTAAACTTTCCTTTTCTTTGTCACTGATTGATCAAACTAGCCAATCAATGAACCTGCAGTAAACACTCACAAGTTTTAATTTTTTTTCTTTTGTTAATTGCAAATATAGACTTAGTAGTTGCAAGGCCATGCATCAGACTTACAAATTTTGTTTTGTTTTTCTTCTTGACAGCTGCTCCTGGTCTTCCTTTAGGTATGTTATAAAAATTTAATCACTTTTTTTATAATATTATTAATCTTTTGGTAGTTCAATACTATTCTGCTAGTTTTTAATCAGGTGATGTACTACATGAAAGGGCTGTATGTAACCCCAGCAACTAACTTAACTATATTCCAGTTCTTTTTTTTTTTTTTTTTTTTTTTTTTTTTTTTTTTTTTTTTTTTTTTTTTTTTTTTTTTTTTTTTTTTTTTTTTTTTTTTTTTTTTTTTTTTTTTTTT
>BLFK01000057.1:266723-286481 GCA_014634185.1 Astreopora myriophthalma | reverse complement strand
TTTTGCTTCCTGTATATATTTTGTGTTTGTGTACCGGAGGAGAAAACTCGCACGTCAGCAGGCTTTGCAGACTCAAGCGATGACCACACAAGTTAATGTATCAACACAGCAAAGTGCTATGCACCACCCACCACCTCCCCCTCAAGCAGGATATGGACCACCGCCAGGGACAGGCTATGCTCCTCCCCCACCCGTAGGTTATGCACCACCTTCACAGGGCTATGCACCGCCCTCTGATAATGCCCCACCACCACCCTACAATCAGGTTGTGGCAACACCCTACCCTCAACACGGTGAGTTTTTTATTGGTGCAATATCAATGAACGATAGGAAAAACTCTAGGCTGGTCTCAGTATTAATGATGGAGTTTAGTTTAGCCTCTGAGAAAATCTTTTGCATAGATAGGTAGTTTATTTACCCACAACGCCGAGGAACATTAAGCGTACTCATCACACTACACACGTGCAATTGTTAGTACGAAACATGTCCTATATATAAACTCAAAGGTAACAATAAGAGTTCTAGCCTGCGAACGCAGACGTATTTCCGGCGGTCGTTTCTCTCCCCCGAAAAGTACTTTTCGGGGGAGAGAAACGACCGCCGGAAATACGTCTGCGTTCGCAGGCTATAAGAGTTCCTAATATAACTTTAATAGCTTCCTAAAATACATACATATATATATATATATATATATACACCAGTTGAAACACACGCCTGTTGGCAAGAGTGCTCAATAGCAGGACTAGAGCGTTAGTAATCGAGGTGGTCTTATCAAACTTGAATTCGACTTGGCATTTTATTACTATTTAGTTTCGTACCGCACAACATGTGCGGCACTCCTCAGATAAAATAGCCAAACTGTTAAAATATCGTTACAACGTACGCTGATATGTGCGCGCGCGGTAGAATTTGAATTCGGTCAGATGCTATTGTGTCGCAACGGGTGATTTAAATTTGCTTAGAAGAAATTTGTTCGAATGCCTACACGAAGTTACCAGTTCATTGCGCTTGTTCAGCGTCACGAGGTCTTGTCTACACATGATAAAATACTTCTCCCACAAGCACAAGTTACACCGGTTTGAGGCGGGGTTGAAAGGCGCAGCTTGCTTTAAAATCTTCCAAGTTATTTTGAAATCTAACCCAGCGTCTTTTAAATGCCAAATGCGTTTACTTAGTTCTGTACTGAGCTTCTTGTTCGCGTCTCGAAATGATGACATGTGATTCGCGAATCTTGTTTTAAAAGAAGTCTCAGTAATGAACTGGTAACTTCGTGTAGGCATTCGAACAAATTTCTTCTAAGCAAATTTAAATCACCCGTTGCCACACAATAGCATCTGACCGAATTCAAATTCTACCGCGCGCGCACATATCAGCGTACGTTGTAACGATATTTTAACAGTTTGGCTATTTTATCTGAGGAGTGCCGCACATGTTGTGCGGTACGAAACTAAATAGTAATAAAATGCCAAGTCGAATTCAAGTTTGATAAGACCACCTCGATTATATATATATATACAATAATCGGATTGAATCATGCAAAAAAACTAACGATGTATAAATGGTACAGATTTAAGTTATTTATAACGTCTGTTAAAAATTGTTGACATTTACTGCAGTTTTGGCATGAGATGGAACATTATGGGGTATGAGCTCAGACAAACTAGTAGAACGGTGAACGAGTTTCAAGTCCTCTACGGATAGTTCAAAATCGTATCTCAATTTACGGGCATTGTTTGGAAGTTGAACTCTTTTACTAATAATCAAAGAATAGTAATCCTTTGAGGGTTTTTTTGTTTTGTTTTGTTTTTTTTAGTGTTAAAAGCTCGTAATGTCAATTGAACGCGGTAAATTGAACGCGTCCAAAGTGTCATCGTTATCATCAACATCAGTTTTATTTACCCTCGGACTTTAGAGTTGCTTATGCAGGTAGTACCTTCCAGCGTTTACCCACCGAACTATGAGACCACATCACCGGGAACTACGTCCCTTGCTCATTTTGAACAGTGTTTGGGTTCTTTAATGTCCCACAAAGTTATTTGCAAATAACACTTGTGAGACGGGGCCAACAGATTATTTTCCTTATCCGAGAAGACTGGAGTGTTGGTTCGGCCTGGGTTCAAACCCTAGACTTCCCACACAAAAGTCTATAGTGCTCCTCCAACTGAGCTAGCTGATCGGCGGTCACCATTATCATTGACCATTTTTTAAATGTGATTTGAAAATAAAACTTAAGAGAAGCATTTCAACTTTTTCATTCTGTAAACAGGTACATCTGGGCCTTATCCACCGGGAACACAAGGGGGAGCACCACCTTATCCCCTTGGAAAACCTGGAGAAGTAACACCATCAGCACCATACCCCCCTGGACCCTACACCCCACCACCTCCTGGAGGCGCACCATACCCCTAACAATAGTGGGTTACTATGTGAGTCCCATCCTTCTCGAGGTTTTTTGTTTGTTTTCTTTGGTTGCTGTTGTTGTTGCTGTTAATTTGTTATTTATTTTTTTTAATTCCCTACGCTATCACTTACAGTGAAATCGTCATTAGCCTGGGTAGCTGGCGGTTTTCTTGGGGAGAGCACAAGCGCGCGCCTTTTAGCACGGAAAGGAGTGGCGAAGCCGCTAGGGGACTTGTGCGGTCTCGTTTTCGCGGGTTCGCCGCTAGCTTTTGTGTTCCCCAATAAAACCACCATCAACGCAAGCTTCATTATTGTCATGACTGTTTCTCATCATCATCATCTGCGTGCAGCCAGACGTGTAACTCGAAACCCACAACCCACGACAAAATGTCTTGAGACACTTCACTTTTTTAGTTGCAAAACAGACTCTTTCCTTTTCGTATCACCACACGTTCGCATATTCATCACAGGGGTTTCAATAACTTCTGAAATAGCCGTCCATGATAGTTTATGATAGGATTTTTAGTGAAAATCCAGACAAACTAGCCGGCGGTGAGAGGCAAAGTAGGCGGCGAAATTCGCCGGTTGCCGGCTTCTATTGAAACCCCTGCATCAGCAAAAACTCTCTCCACCCCGGGGCAACATTGTCTACGTCAAATTTGTATGGCACAAACCGACTAGCAACATTGAGTGGGGGAAGAGGGAGTCAGGAAGCGGTGCTGACATGAGTCGTGAAGTCGGGAATACATTTAAGCACGTGAAAAAAGTGGCAGTGTCTCAACACTTTCGTTGGGTTTGTAGGTCAAAGTGCACTGATGTGTAGTAGTTGGTCTGTGACACAAACTACATTGTCATTGTTGTCATCTGTATCATTTTCGTCATCATAATCCTGTATGTACATCGTGCCAATTATCATTTTCAGCGTAGCCATCATTCTCTTTAACCATTATATTATTATTGTTATTATTATTATAATTATTATTATTGTTATTATTATTATTATTATTATTATTATTATTATTAATTTGAACATCATCATCGTCACTGTTTTCATCATTTCGACATCGTTACAAGCAATTTGGCCTTTGCCTTTGTCGTCAACATTGCCGTCACCAAAAGTTAATGTTAAATGTCACCCTGCCATATTATCGATGTGGTGTTATCTTCTTTGCAGGCCTCAGTCTACACGTCGACGGTTGATAGTAAATACGAAACCAACACATTTCGGCAAGATTCAAGAATACCCGGCCACTTAATGGCATATTAATAGCCTTGTGTTGCTGTCTGTCTTGTTCTTCAAACAATGCCGTAACAAGAATACAATAGCGATCAATAGTGACCGGGTAATCAGCAATTGCTGCCACATTTTGGACGTCTCCTTAAGACGCGCCCTTACGTCCAATCCCCAAGAAGCCTAGCATCCTAACTTAAAGCTCGTGACACACAGTTCAACATAATGCAACTTTCGTTGGTCAAGAATTGTTGAAAATTGTTGCAGCAACATGTTGAATGGAATAGAGCTTGCCTCTATTTTCGTTCAACTGCGTTCAACAACGTCCAACATGTTGAATGGCCTATTTCAACATGGCATGACACCCTGTTCAGCATTTACTGTACAAAAGCTGCAACATTTGTTGATCAACAAATGTTGAACATGTGTCACTGCCTTAAGATGAGCTTAGACCCATTATCTGTCATTGACATTACAGGACTTGGAGAGTCCTGGGTTTTCGTTGTTGTTGTTGTTGTGTTTTTTTTTCCCTTTTCTTTTCTTTTATCAGTTCGAATCAATTTGTCAATGAGGAAAATTATGGAATTGAAACTACTCCATGGCCCTAACTTTGCTTGGGTTCTGTCATTTGACTTTTTTAAAGTAAGTGGTCCCTGCACGGTCCCTAACAGTTATCTCCTTACTCTAGAGCTCCAATACTTTTCTTAAAATCCTTACATTTCCCAGTAACGTAGTTTTTTGGAGTACCGAAACTCTGGTTTTGACATGCAACTTTCCCAGCTACTTATCCAAGTTTTTTGTCACACTTCCCACTGATCCTACAACAATTGGTACCACCTGCACAGTTCTCATGTTCCACATTCTTGCAATTTGTCTTTTAAAGGGGCTCTGTCACTGATATGAACTTTTGCTGCTAAAAACACAGAAATCCTTCTTTGTGACCTTCATTTGTGCCCAAACTATTGTTTTAGATTTAGGAGGAGGATATCAAACCACTTTTTTTTTTTTTGCAGGAAGAGTCATCCATAATACATTTTTGCCTTGTCCTCAAGATCAGGTGCGAGATTTTGAAAAATTTAGCCTAAATTTTTCAAAATGTAATCCGTTCCATCCTTGCCATCCGTAACAACAGAAGGCAGTGACTAGTCTCAGTGCCATAACATGGTCTTCAATAAACAAACTGCATTATTATTTGGGGTTTTCACTGATTAAAAGACATCCTTTAGCATTCTACAGTGAGGCCAAAATAGCGTGACAGAGCCCCTTTAAGCTCCTGATGCTTTTCAACTTTCTCATTTTCATTTTCACTTTTTATCCTTTTATTATTGTCATTGTTAATGTTATTGTTATATGCTGAAGTTACTGGTCATTGAAGGTTTCTGAGGATATGTGTCATGTTCGGGCGTGTGGATACCCATTGAAAGCGAAGGGGAAGACATAGCTCTGCACATGATCAATCAGCCTTTCATTTCTCTAGCGTTAACTTAAAAGTGTGGAAACTTACTGGTCCTTACTGATAGAATGCCCTCAAAGGCTTTGGAAGACAGCTAAAAGTTAAGAGGAAAAATGCCGGTTTGTATAATCTTTAAAGAACGTCTATTCCTAGCTTACTGCGCGGCAATAAGCAATGCCCACTATTACTCGTGTTTCCGGAACTGTATCAGTGGAGCACTTCCTTTGTTATTGCCTCAGAATATAAAAGGAGAGGGAATGAATACCCGTGCTTCTTGAGGGAAACTGGGCGGATGACAGTCGTTTTCAATTACCTCTTCAGAAAGAAAATGTAGTATTCAGTGTTACTTCTGAAGAACAAGCTTTTAACTCTCATCCGTTTAGTAGGAAACAAGTTGAGGGTATGAAAAATGCGCTCTGACGAAATATGGTGTCTCTTGAAAACTCCCTTTTTGTGTCAAGGTTTATTATTGATGTCTAGAAGTTACAAAATGAGGAATTTTTTTTTTCTTTTTTTCATAAACATACCATCTTCCTCTGCTCGCATATAGCTTAGCTAGTCGCGGCGGGCAGAGGAAAAAATAAGATAAAACAATAGGAACAGATTAAGAAAAGGAAAGAAAATGAAAGGGAAAAGGAAGATCTATTTAAACGATACAGAGATGAACTAGAGTTATTGCAATACAAGGTTACAAAATGACAAGCCTATTTTACTCTCCATGTGACCTTGCTTAATTTATTAATTAAAGTAGGTGTGTCAACATAACTATCCTCGAGTTTCAAAATATGTAAAAGGAGCTGATGTAAAGAAGCCTTAAATTTATGTTTAGGCAGTACTCGGATAACTTTGAGGAATACTGTTCCAAATTCTTGCAATGAATGTTTTAACTGATTTCTCTTGGGATATTTAATGTTAAGACTACCAGTCTCTGAAAATCTAGTATTACAGCTATGCACTTGTGTAGGATGAAGAAATTGATTAGAAATGTTTGCCGGCAAAACGTTGTTAGAAACGTCGTTCATAATGGTGCAAACTGACTTGTAGTATTGAAAGTTCAATCGGGAGGATATTGTATTGGTTGAATAGCGGGATCGCATAAGATCTGTATGGAGCAAAGTGAATTAAACGAAGAGCACGTTTTTGCAAGATTAGTAGTTTGTCCAAGTTTGTTTGAGCAGCTTGGCCCCATGCAGGAATACCATAAGTTATGTAAGGCTGAATCAAAGACCGATATATGCTTAGTAAAGTATCAGTGGGAACAAAGCGTCTCAATCTTGAAAGAATTCCAAGATGATGCTGATCTTTGAAGAGAGAATAAGTTGCTTCCAAGTGAGGTTTGAGTCGATGAGAATACCAAGGTATTTAAGATAGTCCTTCCTCTCTAGAAAAATTAAGGAATTTTTACCGCGGTAAGAAAGTTCTATGGTTACGTCGAAGTCCATTCGTTTCTGATATGGCCAGAAAATTACAAAACTTGATTTCTTTGTGTTGAGAGAGAATTCGTTTACCATTAGCCAATTACATACACTGGCAACTTCTTTATTGACCGTTGCTTTCAACAAGCGCAGATTCATATCGGCAAAGAGAAGGTTCGTATCTTCGGCAAAAAGAAAAAAATTCAATTGATGAGACGAATAATAAATATCATTGATGTATTAAAAACAACAGCAGAGGACCCAACACAGAACCTTGTGGAACACCACAGGAACTAATCAGTTTTTGAAATATATGGGCCGACTTGTGTTGTATGGCGTCTACTTTTTTGAGTTATGAGCAAAACCAGCTATTAACTATACCTCTTATGCTATAGTGTTCCAGTTTGTACAATAGAACATCATGGTCTACGGTATCAAACGCTTTTTTGAGATCTATAAATATTCCACATGAGTACAATCTTTTATCGAAATTAAGTTGTATTTTATGAACAATATCAATAAGGGCGTGCTCTGTAGAACAGATCTCTCTAAAGCCGTATTGAGATTTAGAGAGTATGTCGTATTTATCAATAAAAGATTTTAGTCGCTTATACATAAGTTTCTCAAAGATACGATTAAAGACAGACAAAAGTGGTATCGGCCTGTAGTTATTTGGGTCAGATTTTTCTTCATTCTTAAATACTGATATTATTTTTGCACGTTTGAGCTTTAAGGGTAAATGCCTCTTTGAACTGAATTATTAAGTAAAATAGAAAACCAGGCTGGCTGGCTTAGAAAGAGTCTGACAAGCAACCTTTAGGATTCGGACAGGGAAAGAGTATAGTCCTAGAGCTTTATTTAGAGGAAGTAATGTTATTATCCGAGCGCTTAATACGAGAGAGTGCTTTCTTTTTTTTTTTTAATTTTTTTAATTTTTTTTTTTAATTTTCACAAACAGTTACAATTTCACTAAACTTACACAACAAAACTACGCAATACGTACCTACACATTACAATCTACATACTGTAATACAATATAAGCGTTACATACAACAACATTACGGTACCCTACTTGCAGCTTAGAGTTAAAAGACGCATTAAGATTTATATCCTTTAGGTTAAGCTTAAGTTGGATCCTCTCCAGCACCTTGGAGACTTGTGGCAAAACTGAAATCTGCCTGAAGTCATTGTTTATATCTGTCGGGTTCATTTGATGAATGAATGAATTTCAGTACTCAAAGAATTATAAACTTTTTTTTTTCCTTAACTGCTTAATGATTTTATTTTTAATTGATTTGAAATATTGTATCCATATTGGGCAGGGGAAGTATGCTCATTATGAAAGAACAGGGCTACAATAAAGAAAAACAACAGAGAAAGGGAAAAGGAAAAAAGAAAAAAACAAACAAACTACAAACTACGATCGAGGCCGCCAGTCCAGGTGTAAGGTTTTGGAAGAATAAATAATGTAAGAAATTAGAAAGTAGATTGAATAGCCAAAGGAGAGCTGCTAAACAAAGGTAGATTAAAGTCACAGTTCATTTGAATAGATTCCATTTCGATTTGTATTTCTTAACAGTGTTTGTCCTATAAGCATAACACTTTTCGATTTCTTGGCACTTAAGAAAAGTTTGTGCAAAAACTTGTAGATTCGGGAGAGTATTCTTTAATTTCGATGAATAACTGTGATACATCTGCCAATTAGAAGTGCATGATGTAGAAGTATGTCCTCTGTACTATCAACTAGTCCCAGGCAGGTTGGGTAGGGTCAAAGAAAAGTCCTGAGGCTTTATCTGTCGCTGTATCAACCAATGTTGGATTTTTTGCCAAAAGGTTTGGACGAATTCACAGTCCCAGAAAAGATGGATCAGGCTTTCTGTTTTTTGTTCGCAGAAGGCACAGATGTCTGTTAAAGAGATGCCTATTTTATAAAGATAATCATTCGTTGCAATTTTCCTATGCAGAAGCTTAAATTGGAAAGTCTGAAGTTTAGTTTCTTTCGTGCAATAGAAAGGCAAAATATATGACCTATCCGAGAGTGCTTTCTTACCTTTTTTTATGACTGATCAACGCATTTATACCTTCCAACTCTTTTTCATGTTCCATACATTTTGCGTAAAACAATTGTGATAAAATGTTCTTTTACTAATTCGAGAAAGGTGCAGTATTTTATTTCTGTAAAATTTGTACTTATCTCGATCACCAGAAAAGAAAAGCTCATTCTTATTCCTTATAGATTTTCTAATTCCCTTGGTGATCCATGGTTTTGATAATTGTTTAATTTTGCGTTTAGACAATGAGCGAACTGGGGCGTGTTTGTTAGTTAGTTTATTCAACTTGTTGTAGAAAATAGAAAATAGCTTATCGACATCACTCCCAGAAAGAAGAGATTCCAAGTGTAGTTGTGAAAGATCCTGTAAAAACGCTTTGAACGCTTGTCTTCCTGTGCGTTCAGTTTAACTCCACCCCAGTGACAAACCGTGGATTACTTCGGAAATTAAAGAGTCTATCTCGAAGCGCCAGCAGGCCTGGGCCAACGGTAACACGCACCCGTATCGACTGCATCGCAACAAAGTGATGAATTTTTGTAAATCAGCGCGCCGTCGATTTTATCAAGACAGCATCTGCCACATGCATGACATTAACCCCAAAAAGTAGTGGGACAGTATGAAATTGTTGTCTGGTCTTTCGAAGCCTCCCCCTTCGTCAAGTATTACGGTGAATGGGTCAGTTTTGCGGGACAAGGCCCTTGCTGAAGCAATCAATGTGTCCTTTTGCAAGGTTGCGGATGACATTCCGCGATTAGATTTCACTCCTATTCCTGTATCGCATGTCCCAGACGAATACATACATCACTAGCCCAGAAGCCGTTGAGTCTTCTCTATCTTCGATTCAAGAGTGCAAGTCAGTTGATCCAGACGAAATCCCGAACTGCCTGCTGAAGAACTTTGCACCAGTTATAAGCCGCCCTGAAAGTTCCATCTTCAATTCGTCTATCAGTCAAGGATGCGTCCCCTCGCTGTGGAAGTCTGCAGACATTCTGCCCTTGGGAAAAGTACCCCAGCCCCATTCTATTGATTCAGATCTTAGGCCGATCTCCTTGACAGCGGTCCTTAGTAAAGTCCTGGAAGGGTTTGTGTTCAGTTGGCTAGCTCCCATCGTAATGCCTCACATCGATCCTTTTCAATTTGGTGGAGTTAAGAAATCTTCCACCACGCATACCCTTGTCCACCTTATCCACCAACGGCTTTCTACGACAGAGACTCTCCAAAGACTTTGGTTCGGTCATGTCTCATCGACTTTTCTAAAGCCTTTGACAGGATTGACCACAACATCCTGCTGCATAAACTTGTGCTTCTCAACGTCCCTCCTATCCTGTTGAATTGGTGTGCAAACTTCCTGCACAACCGCCAATAGCGCGTGAAGGTGGGTCATTCCAGATCCAACTGGAAGCCAGTCCGCGCAGGCGTACCACAGGGAACCAAACTGGGGCCCTTGTCCTTTCTCGTCATGGTGAACGACTTATCTACTGCGCTCCCACTTTATAAGTACGTGGACGACTGTACGGTCTAGGAAGCTATATCCGCATCTGCGACTTATTCATCAATTCTGCAAAAGGAGATAAAAAATATCACTCAGTGCACGTCTGCCAACAATATGAAATTGAACGTAAATAAGACCAAGAAGTTCACTGTGTCGTTCCTAAAAAAACAACCCTTTCTGCCGCGGCTAACCATGAATAACCAACCATTGGAGGCTGTGCCGACCGCCAAACTCCTGGGTGTTATCTTAACATCCGCCCTCAAGTGGAGCAAGCACGTTAAATACATCTGTTCCAAGGCAAGCAAACGTTTGTACGCCTTACGGATGCTGAAACGCAGCGACCTTCGTTCGGTGTACAGTTACTTTATCAGGCCTGTCCTTGAGTATGCTTGTCCCGTTTGGCACACGTCGCTGTCATTATCTTTGAGGGATGATGTGGAGGACATCCAAAGACGCGCAATCAGGATAATTTATCCCCATTTGTCCTACAGTCAAGGGCTCCAAGAGCTTAACCTGCCAACACTCTTTGACAGACGGCAGTCGTTGTGCCGCTCTTTTTACAAGAGTAAGCTGGCCTCTAACAGAAAAATAAAGGACTTGATACCGAAACCTGTTGGCCACAAATATAACTTTAGACGAGCTAGGAGCCTGCCTTTGTTTAAAGGCAGAAGGAAGCGTTTCTGTAACAGCTTTGTACCCAGATGTGCGGCAATGTGGGACGATCAACCAAAACCAACTACTTTATTCTAAGTCATATAGAATTCTATGTTTGTATAGCCTTTAGCTAATAGATTAGTTTTTATATGTATTGTTTTTGTAAACTTGAGTTTTTCAGTTTTTCAATTTTATTTGCAAAATTGCCAATCATGTGCTTTAATAAACTATTATTAAAAATCTCTGCTCTTTCTTCGTGGTAATTATTTCAAGAAACAAACCCTAGATATCTCCTAAAAAGGCATTTTTATTTCATATTCAAATAACACTAAGTTCTACTTTTCTGTGTAGTCAAAATCCGGGCAAAAATTTCTTCGTATTAGGTGCGACCGTCCTTTACAATTTAAAGTTAATTATCACGCTTGCTTTCAAAGGAGCAAGTCTTGTTCAAAGTGAACCTTGTATTAATCGAAACTGATGAAACGACATGACACAAAACTGAAGGAAGAAATTAAGTTTTCAATAGCTTCCCATCAGTTCCGCTGTGACTTATATTTTGCCCTGCAACATAAAGTTGTGAAGTTGTAAACAACAATCCTCTTGACTTTCGTCATCTTTCTTACCATGTGCACCTTTTGTCCCTTGCGTTTTGATAACATAATTAAGTGCATTTTCGTAAATACCATCGTTACTTTTTTTCAAGAGAGCGCAAGACCAACTTAATGCGACCAAAGGGCGTTTACGCGTTCAACCAATCAGGGGCGAGGAAAAGGCGGGGTTAGCCAATCAGGATCAAGTAAGCGTGCCTTCTTGATTAGCAAAAGAAAAAGTGCCCTCTGTCGTAACGAATCAGTGTTCGTGCAACAAGTTTCAACTCACAATAGTGCGTTCCTCGCTTGTTCTTGATTAACCTATTCGTCTGTTGTCCCTGTCTACCCCACTTGTCGGGGTGGGATGTCTCATTACACTACGAGCGCAAAGGGCTTTTGCCGATATTACGCCTAATTGTTTTCTTCCTTTTCTTTTAATCCCAAGCCACTTTACCACAAGTATGTTATCATTTACCAAAATATTTGAAACCGTCTATGGATCTGTAAGATAGCGTGGATAGAAGAGGTCTTAGGGGCTGTTTACATGGAGGTAGGAAGATCCTAGCACTAGGAAGATCCTAGAAGGCGAAACAACTTTACGTTTGGTTTACATGCGGAAATTTCTGTCTAAGGTGGAAGTGGAGAATGAAAGCAAGATGGCGGGCGAGAACTACAAAAATGTAATTTGGGTCCTTCTACTCTCCTTGCTAGCTTTAATAATTTCCTTTCAGCAGCAGCTGGTAGTCCTTTACAACTTGATTTTTCAATTGCAAGAACAGCAAGCCATGATCATGCACTTAACGCATAGTGCTGCCGTTCAAGACATTTTCATCTCTCGAGAAGGAGAGAGATGAAAAACGACAAAAAATAGATAAATAAATAAAATACAATAAAATAGACAAAAAATAGATAAAAAATAGACAAAAAAGAGATTAAAAAACGACAAAAAAAACAAACACGGCCGCCGCCATGATTGTTTTTTTGTCCCTAGTACCAGGAACGTCCTAGCGAATTCAGTTTACATGGTGCTAGGATCTTCCTAGTACTAGGAAGATCCTAGCTCTAGGGCCAAGTACGACCTCTTGCATGTAAACTGAATACAGAAAACATATGGCGCTAGGATGATCCGCCTTGTAGGATCTTCCTAGTGCTAGGATCTTCCTACCTCCATGTAAACAGCCCCTTACTCTTGTCTTCCACGTCTTTCACATCCCCAAGCCAACGCCCTAGCAATTGACTGGAGCAAATCATGCAATGATAAATTTATGCTCAATCCTATTTGGTTCTAATAGTATTAACCATCCTTAGCTCGAGACAAAATTAAAATATTTTCTTCTGGGAAAATAGACCTATTGCACAAAGAACTTTCTGTCCGCCATTTTGTAACCGTCACTCGTTACACAGACGATGTGAGCCGGGAAAGACAACAACGTACCCCTACTAGGGTGCTTACCATTAAGCCAAAAAAAAATCCGTAAATTTCGGTTTGAGGTCAAATGGAAAGGCAATTTTCCGGAAAATCTTTTGGAAATTGTGGACAACATCCAGAGGTAGTCCACTTTTTCCTTTGGGAACGGAATTTCGGGAAGGTCTCCAGCAGAACTGACTCCCAAAATCCCCAGAAGCCCATGCGATAGTATATGCTGTCAAGTAAGGGCCTTTCAAGGTGTGTGAACTAAACAAGGTTTTGCTATCTTTGCAACGTTTTGGCAATCACGAGAGAGCGAACCAGGAAATAAGGTTTGTAAACTGTCTATGGTGATTGGAAATCTAGCGTATTGTCGTTTAGCTCGCCCATTTTGCTATTGTACCACTTGTATATATCATCAAAACACTGAGATGTTTGCAAGTGGGAACGCGTATGCCGGCCGTCCGGTAATACGTGTCTGCATCAGTGATCGCATACAAGCATACCGAAAACGGAAACGAAACACTAAGAACGACAGAACTCGAAAACGAAACACCCAAACTCTAAAACGAAGCACCCAAAATTCGAATACGAAGCACCCTCCCTGTTCGCGTCGAATCACAATTTTCAAAATAGACAGTCTTTGGATGCAGTTTTGACTGCTGCTTGTAATGAGTAGAAATGAGACCAAGTTCTGTCCCCTAGAAATGAGGCCCAGCTCTGTCTCACTACGCTGGCTAACGTAATGGATCGGTTTAACAGAACGGGTCACGGTCAGCCTTGCTCCTTTTTCGGCCTTGAGATTACAGAAGTTCGTCCTGCGTCGTTTGTCGCCACAAGAATTTTCACTCCGCAAGCCTCAGCTTAACGATCAAACATAGATTTCGTCAAACATCTCTCGCGAGCTGTGTTTGCCGTGGTGGCTGAACGATCAAGCATTTGTTTACATAATGTTGCATGAAAATTTCTGATCTGGATCAAACGTTGGAAACCATTAATGTTTAAATGCAATTTTGAGACCGGCCGTCAGGCGGCTAAACATTCAAACAATTGTTCATCTAACCCGATGTTGGACGAAAATGTTTGTCTGCTCGTTTAGCCAGGGTCAGGGCTTTAGATCAGACTGAAGGGAACATAAATTTTATAGTGAATATAAACCGAAGGATAATCATTACACTAAATTACTGTACGCATGAAAGCGCAAGGACATTATGATTTTATTAAAGCTTGGGCTGTATTCTCCATGTAATCAATTTGCCCATAATTTATTTATATGAACCTCCAAATTTTGTCAGTTTGATGTCAGTTTGCATATTTTTCTATCTTAGTCTTTGTTTCAGCTAGCTCTGTATGTTCTACGAACTAATTTTATGCCCTGACGTGTTTGAACTGCTATTAATGTCTTAATAATATCTTGCGCGTGATGCGTTCCGTCGGCGAGCTCCGTTTGACGAATGGAAAACACAGACCACGAACTGTGGGATAAATTTGCCACATTATGGCTTTTAATTGTAAGCAATAACAAAAACTTCGTTATCTCGACTGGAAAAAATTATCACTACAAAATGAGACAAAGGTGGGGACAGAAAATCGCCAGGAGTCACATTCTGTGACAGCCCCACCCGAAGCGGACGGCACGCAAAGCGCACGAGGAAAACAGAATAGGACATCAAAAAACGGTGTGGGCCAGCGAAACCAGCCCCTGCATGAAGTTTCGCACAATCTCAAAACAAACAGCCGAGTAGATAAAAGACGCCTAAATGGACTGGGAAAACTAGCCCCTGCGTAGAATTTTCCCAGTCCAAGCCATTAAGAGAAAAAACGAGACAAGCCCCTGTCTGAAGAATCGCCGTTTCTCGCAATTGCTATAAAGCACTTAAGGCATCAGGGCGCACATAAATCTTGAAAGCGTCGGATTTCCATCGGCCGAGCGTGCGTACGTATCTGTGCATCGGAGAAGCCCTGCTCGGCCGCATAACTGGCAGCTCCAATGCGGAAACTGTGAGACTTATAACGGGTAGAGTCCAGATCACAAAAATTTAGGCATTACCGAAGCTGAGTGTTAAACAATAATGTGGAAACAGGGGAATGATCCTGTAGGCAAAACAGAGGCCCAGGATTAGTGGCTCGTAGGGAACAAAATCGACGTAATGCCAAAACAGGCCTGACGATGAATATAGATATAGAAGGGCCGTTTAGATGCATTATGTTTGAAATTTAATAGAGTGAATTTAGCCCCGACTAGGTTTCCGTGCTTGACGAGAAAGACGAGATCCAAATATTGAATTACACTGAAGGTGACATAAAAGACCGTGAGAAACATCGCCTGAAACATGATTCGCTGAAAGAAAGAGGAATTGGTGTGCTCTAACGCCGTACATAACTTACGAAGAACTGGCCGCGTGATAGGAAGTCGCGAATCTGGGTTGCGAGGTGATTTACTAGCCAACAGCAGTTTTTGAATCAAAAATGCCTTAGGCCCTGTTTACAAGTACGTTAGGGTAAGCCTACTGCTAGGGTTACCCTAGCAGGAGGGTCAAAGATAGCTCGGGTTTACAAGCAAAATTTCACAGGTTGGGTTACCCTATCACCCGGGACAACTTTGTGTGCTCGGTAACAGCCAGCATCGCAAACACAATGGAAACCGCTAAAAAAGTTGTCCCGGGTAGGCGAGTTGTCCCTAGCATAGCGTTTACAGCTAGCTGAGCGCTAGGGTTACCCTAGCGCCAGGGTAACCCTAGCTGCCTTGTAAACACGTCGATTAAAAAAAGAAATGTGGGAGCGTTAGGGTAACCCTACCTGCTCGTAAACAGGGCCTTAGTGGGGTCAGGGTATCCTTGAAGTTTGTGTACGTAGCTCAAGGCTGACACGTAGGTAGAAATTGTGTTAGGTGAAAATCGCTGGGCGCTTAAACAAGCGATAAATAACGCGATATTGCGTACAGAAATTGGTGGGGATGGGGAATGAGCAAACTGGACGGAAAATTCATGAAAAATTTTCCACGCACCCTGGTAGGTCCTTCGAGTACCCCCAGAAATTGCACTTCCTAATAAACGCTTCAAGTGAGCGGCCAGTTCTCCAGCAGAAGATGGGGCGGTACGCCTGTTGGCTGTTCGTCCGCGTTTGGTGCCAACTGTTTGAAAAGATCGACCTGCAATCGAGAGAGGAGGTCACTCTGTTTGTTGTGAATCCCTAGCACATGTTTAGAACGGAAAAGCATGTTATTCCGAAGGCAACAGAGCACCAAGTGACGGAACGCTGACGCGATGTCTGTTTGTTGATTATATCAACAAGAGCCTTATTGTCTGTGAAAAAGATAACACATCTGTTTGACAGTAGGTGACCCCATACCTCGACGGCAATGACGATCGGAAACAACTCCAAAACAATAATGTTGAACGATTTCCATTTACAAGGCCAAGGCCCGTTGAACCAGTGCTTTCCAAAGACGGCTCCAAAACCTAAGGAACCGGCGGCATCGGTATATAAATGGAGCGTTTGCGAGGTCAACCACTTGTTTGCCAGAAAAAAGGATTTACCGCTGTCGGCTATCTTTAAAACAAGGAACGGGGAATGGGAGAACGCGGAACGGGGAACGGGAATCTTTAAGGGGAATCTTTAAAAATGGGGAATCTTTAAAGTGGGGAATCTTTAAAATGGGGAATCTTTAAAGTGGGGAATCTTTAAAGTGGGGAATCTTTAAAATGGGGAATCTTTAAAGTGGGGAATCTTTAAAGTGGGGAATCTTTAAAACGGGGAATCTTTAAAATGGGGAATAAAACAACTAAATAAAATCAAATACATTAAATTAATAAAACAACTTTGTGTCCGGAAATTTAAGCGTGAGCGAAATTTAAATTAGCGAAAAACAAAATTCGCTTTAACGTGTAACAACGTAAGAACGAACATCATGCCCTATGAAGATTTTAAGTCGGATGTGCGTTCGATTAAAAAGAGGGCGGAACATGACTTTGTGGGAGCGCTAGTGAAATTTCACCACAGACGCGTAGAGAAACTGACAACAAAACTCAGAAAACTAGAACAAGCAAGAAAACAAAAGAGAAATGAAATGGAATTTTTACCAGGAATGTAAAACCAGTGGCTAGAGTCAAATAGCTCAAAACAGAGCGACATAAAGACATTAGCCATGGAACTGACTGTCGCGTTCCCGGTGTCGCAGACACGTGGTGTTGTCCACCGGAGTTCGCCAGGTCAACCACCGTGATGCACGAGACGAGCAGCAGACTCATTCATACAGCACTTGCGGTGAAAAATTGGATTTGCCTCCTCGGGGTAATGAACTCCTAATCTCCTAGCTGTTGAGAAACTCTGAACTCCGTTTAGGTAGCTCCTTACAGTGTGAGCAAGTACTGACAACTGACTAAGTGTGCGGCAAAAGGGAATTTTGTTATCACCTTAACGTAGGGGAAATAGAAATGAACAATGCTTTGTACTGCCAGCCGCGAACGGAAATTCTGTAATCACGAAATGAAAATCAAACAAAGCTACTTTTTAAAACGAACAAACAGTCCTAGAAAGTTTTTTGTGCTAAAAACGGAACAAAAAAAACTCAGTAATGAGTATCAAAGTTCATCTCTGCAACGTGACACGGACAGCTAAATTGACCCCGGTCGACAAGCTTCTTGTAAACTTGAGAGCTCAAACAGACAATAAAGAAGTTAAATCTTGTATGTGGGTTTTCTCTGCCTCCTCAGAAACGAGAAACAAAGGGGAAACCACCCCAAATAGGATGCTTAAAAACCGCAAAAGGAAACAGAGAAAAAGGGAGAAACATAGAAAACGCTTTCAAATAACAATTGAGTCACGCAAACAGCATATCAAGAACCTGTCAGACAAACAACTGACAGATGAACAGATAAGGCTATTATCAAGGGATCTAAAGTTCATTCCAACACCCACAACAAATGAAGGCCTGATAAGGCGCAACCTTTTAAAAGACTTTAACCTTTTCGCGAGACGAATGCGCCTCCAATACATTTTTCACGGGAAAGGAAACGCAATATTCTCCAAATACCACTTGCCGCTTCGCGGCTCGTGGTATTTTGGATAATTTTGAAATATCACTCAGGGTATTATTACCAAATACCACTACAGCTCATGCTATTACCTATACTTATAATTACCTCTGAGTGCGAGGGTCCAAATCACCTATTGAAAGCTACAAGTTAAAGCGAATTTTGTTTTTCGCTAATTTAAATTTCGCTCACGCTTAAATTTCCGGACACAAAGTTGTTTTATTAGTTTATTTAGTTGTTTTATTCCCCCTTTTAAAGATTCCCCATTTTAAAGATTCCTCGTTTTAAAGATTCCCCATTTTAAAGATTCCCCGTTTTAAAGATTCCCCATTTTAAAGATTCCCCGTTTTAAAGATTCCCCATTTTAAAGATTCCCCACTTTAAAGATTCCCCATTTTAAAGATTCCCCACTTTAACGATTCCTCATTTTAAAGATTCCCCACTTTAAAGATTCCCCATTTTAAAGATTCCCCACTTTAACGATTCCCCATTTTAAAGATTCCCCACTTTAAAGATTCCCCATTCTAAAGATTCCCCACTTTAAAGATTCCCCATTCTAAAGATTCCCCACTTTAAAGATTCCCCATTTTAAAGGTTCCCCACTTTAAATATTCCCCATTTTAAAGATTCCCCTTAAAGATTCCCCGTTCCCCGATCCATGTTTTAAAGATAGCCCGCTGTAATCTTGCAAAAAAGTTAACCACAAGTTGATGTCCTGTTTGCACTCAAGTTTTAATCTAATTCTATGATGTTGTCGCCGAATTCCCTTGGTTAAATCGATCAGCCGTCGCAGGAAAGCACGTCCGGGAACTATGACAAGACAGGCAAAGTTCAAAACACCTATTAGGGATTGCAATTCCCGTAGGGTTACTCGTTTACGCTGAAAGAATTGAGCTAAAAGCAACCGACATTTATCCAATTTGTCATTTGGTAACCGCGCTTGCATCTGGACCGTGTCTAATGTGATACCTGCAAATTGAATAGTGGTGAATGGACCCATAGTTTTTTCCTCAGCTATAGGCACACCGATGTCATTTGAGCCCCTCCCAGGGGTTTTGGGAACAAGGGGACATGACTAATTTAAACTGGGGAACAGGGGGACGAAGACAAAATATCTCAGGGAACAAGGGAACACAAACCATTTTATGGCTAAAAAAGCTGGGAAAAAGTTCGGAATTAATTTCGGGAACAAAGGAACACGTTAAACAAGGACCCTGACTATAAAAGGACCTTTGCCCTGGGCAAGCCGTCGTCAGTCATTTCACCCCAGACACCAAACTGTCGACATCAACCAGTCCGTGACCGTACGATCTCGGCAAAACTATTGTAAGCGAAAGGTCACTTGCAGCCAGTGCATGTCACAAACTTTTCCGAATTTCGCCTTTTTCGTTTACGACAAAGAAAAGATGATCGGCTCAAGTCAGTTGGCTCCACGAAGACGCGTACGGTTAAGTAGAACATCATCGTTAGCTATTTTATTGCCATTTGCTTTACTTCCCGCACCAATAACGTCATGTTTATCAATATTCATTACCTTTTCTCAGGTCACTATTGAAGTTTTCGAGGAGGAAAAGGAAGGACTCATAGAGTCAATTATGAAATGTACACCCGCTTACGATATCATTTCTGTACGGAAGGCAAACGGCCAGAGAGCAAGCAGTGAGGACTAGCTTTTATGACCTTTCGCATCTTTCACAAATACCCTCTTCATATACAGGTTTTCTATTGTTGTAATATAGTGGTTAGTTTCTTCGAAGTTTTGTATCTGGGATTCATGCGAAATTTACACAAGAACTCCTCTGCAATTCAAGAAGGGGCAACCCTAAAACCCGGAAACCGGAATCCGGAATAACACTGGAATTAGGCCTAAGAACTTTTGTTTAGGCCTAATTAGGCCTAAAAACTTTTGTTTAGGCCTAAACAAAAGTTTTTAGACCTAATAATTAGTCCTAAACAAAAGTTTTTAGACCTAATAATTAGGCCTAAACAAAAGTTCTTAGGCCTAATTCCAGTGTTATTCCGGATTCC
>BLFK01000057.1:246321-265515 GCA_014634185.1 Astreopora myriophthalma | reverse complement strand
TTTAAACTGGGGAACAGGGGGACGAACACAAAATATCTCAGGGAACAAGGGAACACAAACCATTTTATGGCTAAAAAAGCTGGGAAAAAGTTCGGAATTAATTTCGGGAACAAAGGAACACGTTAAACAAGGACCCTGACTATAAAAAGACCTTTGCCCTGGGCAAGCCGTCAGTCATTTCACCCCAGACGCCAAACTGTCGACATCAACCAGTCCGTGACCGTACGATCTCGGCAAAACTATTGTAAGCGAAAGGTCACTTGCAGCCAGTGCATGTCACAAACTTTTCCGAATTTCGCCTTTTTCGTTTACGACAAAGAAAAGATGATCGGCTCAAGTCAGTTGGCTCCACGAAGACGCGTACGGTTAAGTAGAACATCATCGTTAGCTATTTTATTGCCATTTGCTTTAGTTCCCGCACCAATAACGTCATGTTTATCAATATTCATTACCTTTTCTCAGGTCACTATTGAAGTTTTCGAGGAGGAAAAGGAAGGACTCATAGAGTCAATTATGAAATGTACACCCGCTTACGATATCATTTCTGTACGGAAGGCAGTTTTTGTACGATATCATTTCTATCATTTCGAAATTTCTGTACGATATCATTTCTGTACGGACTAGCTTTTATGACCTTTCGCATCTTTCACAAAAACCCTCTTCATATACAGGTTTTCTATTGTTGTAATATAGTGGTTAGTTTCTTCGAAGGTTTGTATCTGGGATTCATGCGAAATTTACACAAGAACTCCTCTTCAATTCAAGAAGAGATCACGTTGGATAGAACTTTTATTTGAATCGCGCGCCATTTCTCCAACGTAATATGTGGTGTAGAAATATTATTCCTGTGGGTGTTCCGATAAAATAGTTCAGGTCCCGGATTGGAAACGTGTCTGGTTGAGTGAAATCCGATGGAAAACAAATTATCATAGGCTATATTGCCTAAACGGGCCTCAAGAACTATTGAAATAAGTAGTTCGAAATGCCGGAGTAACGAGTGACCACCTTCTCGAAGCTAACAATTGAAATGCCTGAAGATAGTGGAAAACCGAATGCGTCTAAAAGAGAAAGAAGTAGGAAACGTCAAAGAGGAAGCAGCTCCAAAACGGACGAAGAAATTAACGATTCTGACAAGATTTGTGGCCAACATGGCGACCAAGTTAACCAAGAAGATGATCAGACAAGCGCTGTTCGCTTTGAAGAAATTAATCAGAAGCTTGACAAGCTTTTAACTCTTTGTCCTCTAATTGAAGACCTTAAGACCCCGGTAGCGTTGCTAAAGTAAGAAAATACAGAGCTAAAGAAATCATTACAATGGGCGACAGACGAAGTAAACGATTTGCGAAACAACCAGAATGAAATGAGAGCCGAACTAAACAGCTCCAGAGACATGTTGCAATATGTCCAGCGGGACCTTCAGATGCAGACCATACGCAACGTTAAAATTGAAGCCCAGTCAAGGCGGAGTAGCATTAAGTTCTTTGGAGTGCGTGAAGCAGAAGCTGAAAGTAATCCGCACGAAACAGAGAGGATCGTTAAACTTCTTCTTGTCAACGAGCTCAAAATGCCAAAGGAAGACGTGGCAAATTTAAAATTCGAAAGAGTACACCGCATGCCATCTAAACGCTCAGCAAAGACACCAACGAACAGACCAAGACCTATTATAGCCTAGCTGAGTTTTTACAATGATAAGGGCCATATATTTAAGCACGCGAAGAATATCGACCCTGGGTTAAAGATAGGCGTAGCGGATGACTATCCCAAGGAAATAGATGAAATGAGGAAGGCGCTACTACCAGTACTAAGGAAGGCCAATGGGGAAAAGGCTCCAGCTTGGTTCAACGTGGACAGACTTATAATTAATGGTCAACTTTACCGTGGACCTGAAACTCAGAATTTCCCTTTCTATGCAAAAGTTTTGTCTTCATAATATCGCTATCTCAACTTATTTAAATCACAAGACAGCTTCGGGAATCCACGGTAAGCCGTCTCAGTTTCGAGGGAATTGTTTACATTTAGGTTATATACACACTTTAGGCCCTGTTTACAAGCAGGTAGGGTAACCCTTGTGCTAGGGTTACCCTAGCAGGCGGGTCAAAGATAGCCTGGGTTTACAAGCAAAATTTCACAGGTAGGGTTACCCTATCACCCGGGACAACTTTGTGTGCTTGGCAACCGCCAGCATCGCAAACACAATGGAAACCGCTAAAAACTTGTCTCGGGTAGGCGAGTTGTCCCTAGCAGAGCATTTACAAGGCAGCTAAGGTAACCCTAGCGCTCAGCTAGGGTAACCCTAGTGCTAGGGTAACCCTAGCTGCCTTGTAAACATGTCGATGAAAAAAAGAAGAAATGTGGGAGCGTTAGGGTAACCCTAGCACTAGGGTTACCCTCCCTCCTTGTAAACAGGGCCTTAGACTCCCTTGCCTCCTTTGCTAATTGTTAGTAAAGTAGTAAAAAATGCCAGTTTCTAATTTCGCCGCCGTTAACTGCTTTGCCCTACAACTTTTCGTGGCTTTAGCTACAAAAATTCGTTCAATTCATGCTGGCACTTCTTCATTTATTTGTGATTAGGCTGTTTTTATTTTCAAGTGTCGATTTTCGTTTACATATTAAGAATGAATACCGAATTAAGTCTAACAGCCTTCTTCTTACAGCCAACTACAGAAGATTTTATAACAATTTATTTTCACAAATTCTAATGCTAGTTAATTACACCGGTGGCTTTGTCATTATCGCAAAAATTTCTCTAATTTCAATCAAACCAGTTTATTAAGCTTCGAACATGGCAAGTCCCTTTAAAGCATCTTTTTGCTCACTTAATGCCAGAGGTTTAAACCAAGCACGAAAGAGACGACAGTTGTTTCGGTGGCTTCATAATTATAAATTTGACGTAATATTTCTACAAGAAACTTACTCAACACCAAATGTTGAACTGATATGGAAATCAGATTTCTGAATGGGGAGGGAACATCATTTACAGTCACCGACAACAACAACAAAATTTTATTGATTGCAAATATAAGTAATTACATAAGTTTCCCCGCAAATAGCTTATAAACTAATCGAGGCGGGGAGATCTAAGGACATTTTACAAATACAAGGTTTATCTACAGATGGACTAAATAACAGAGAAAACACTACTATACAATACATAGAATAGACTAATATAGAACAAAAACAAATGTATTAAAACTTTACGAAAAGAGGCTAACCTAAAGTATTAAATAACTTAATAAGACAGGAGACTTCAACATAATCATCTTCAGACCGCAAGAAATTTAGTAATAATTCCTTTATCTTTTTACGAAAGGACGAATGTTTAAATAGTTTAATCGAATAAGGAATAGAGTTCCAAATTTGGGCGCCGATTCTGGAGAAAAAAGCGTACATTTTATCGGTTCTAGAGAACTTAACGTAAAGCGACTCACTAGAGACAGATCTTGTTCTGTAGTTATGAATCTGACTTGTTTTAACGAACTGATTGAGTATACTAACTGGTGCTGTCTGTCTGTTGATATCATACAATAAATAGCTACAATCTCTGAAAAACAGGCTAGGTAGGGGAAGGCAATTCGATTTGAGAAAGAAGGGTACGGCGTGTTCCTTAGACTTACTGAAATAAATAAGGCGTAAGGCCCGTTTTTGCAAATTTACGATCTTTCTTTGAAATGTCAAGGCACAATTTCCCCATGCACAAACACCATAAGTTATGTAAGGGACGATTAGGGAGTTGTAAATTGAAAGTAAAACGCGACGCGGGACATAATGTCGAATCTTGGCTATAATTCCTATTGACTTGCTGATTTTGTGACAGATAGATTCTATGTGATATTTCCATGAAAGATTTGAATCAATCATTAAGCCAAGATATTTTACATAGTCTTTCATTTCAAGGTTTGCGTATGTATTAGTCACGGGGTCAAAAATTCTAATCCTTGGTATGAAAGGCATATTCTTTTGCCGGGGACGAAATATTACAAAGTTTGATTTTTTTATGTTCAAGGACAGTCAAATCATTCAAAAGGAGTTGCAATTCTCTTTAATCCCAAACTGGATGTACGCATAGGAAGCTCTGAAGCTGATAAAAACAAGAGATATTTACTACTGGAAGCTTCCATATTTGAGTCTACATTTTTGTTTTGAAACATTTACAGCCCAAATGACAATAACAGTCAAGTTACATTTTTTTCCAAACTCGGTGACAGTCTCAGGAGGCACGCTGATATGCAAAATGTTTTAGGAGGTGATTTCAATTGCACTCTAGCACCTTTGGATAAAACTGGAGGAACCTGTTACCTGTTCTGAAGCTCGGCTTTTTTGGTCTCGCTTTACTAATTGGTGGAACTCCAAAACGGGAGATACGATCACTCTCGATAAAAAAGAAATAATATATGGCGTCACAGATTACTTCGCTCGTCATCTTGGCTTAAACCTCTGCATGATTATAGCTAAATATTATTTATACACTGCCTCAAGAAAATAAGAGTTCTATTTTTATGCCTTTTTAGCCTTTTTGACAAACAAAATTAAAATTGAGAAACATAAATCTAAGTCACAAATTAATTTGTGCCGCGTCAAAATATTTAGAAAACTATGTTCCTTTCAAAGAGACCTATTTTCCAACTTCCGCTCGCTTTTTTGTTTTGTTTTGTTTTTTTTTTTTAGGCCTTTTCTTTCTCAGTATACACTTCCCTTAATTCTCGATTTATTTCCCATTTACAGCTTCCAAACGAGCGCGTTTGGCCTTTGGGACAACCCAGTATATCAACAAAGGAAGGAGGATTTGGGGTGTCACATTGATGATGTAAGAGAGGTTATGCCTCATTATATCATCAAGGATGTTAGAGGAAGGTGGCCAAATCCTCCTCATGTGCCATACCAGGGGCACCGAAGAGCCTGAAAATTCTGACATTATGAATTAAAAAAAATTGTGATTGCCTTACCAATATTTGTCGACATTTCATTTCTTGATACAATAATGTAAAATGGAAATAATAATATTACAGTGTTTTGTAAAAAGTTGCCCAAATTTCATCTTTGAACTTATATGTTTTTGGCACCAGCACCCTGTCATCCTTGGAGACCCAGGGGTCTTGGGCAGAAAAATTGGCAGAAAAATATTTTTCTGCCCAATCAAAAGCGGGAATTTGAAATGCTTCTGGAACTGGTTCGGTAAGAGTAATTGCCCAGGGGCTCGCTCTTTCGTTGTTGTAAACTTGGCCGCTTCGACTTCCTCATGACCCAAATATCTGCCCCTGGGTCTCCGAGGATGGCACCCTGTGTGGTGCAATTCAGGTTGCCGACTTGTCTGGTAATACTGTTTGGACGTTGTTTCCCTCAGTACGTTCTCATTCTATAAGAGTACATAACAAAGATTAACCCATAGTCGTTTCATTCTAACATGTCACAAGTTACTCAAAACACCAGTTTATTAGAACTTTTGTATACCCGGTCAAGAATAGCCAATTGCATTCTCATCTTACAGGAGTCTGCACGTTCAAAAATGTATGCACTTCTGGGCATAAATAAGCATCACAAAGTGCAAAGACTCGATCCAATTGGTATGACGACACTGCAAGGCAATGACAACAATTATGACAATGATAACCAACTTTTCAGTCAAATAAATGTTTGTTTCTGACATGTGTTCCACCGGCAAAATCCATGGTATGAGTCGATAATTAACGATTAAAAGATAATACCATGGCATACTCCTCAGCATTTCTGTAGATTGTTGTCCCTTCTATGGCTTTCCTTTCATGGCAGCGATAGCCTTGTTGTTTACGAGAGGCTTCTTGCTGCACACATAGCCCTCTTGTTGACACCTTGAATCTTGGTGACACTTGGAATGATCACCCTACGTGAATGAAAAATGTACATACGTGAGCAGTATTTCATGGCATTGTTTTTATTATTATTATTATTTATTTATTTTTTGAGGGGGGTAGGTCACTTCTCCCGCTTCACAAACAATGATTACATAATGTTCAAACAAGTCACTGGTCAACCTTGTAATGGTCAATGATATTTATCATATATGTCTTCAGCTCATTTGCATCTCCATTGCAGTTTTTCATGGTGCAGTAGAAATGTGTCTTGGTGCATTTTACTTGAGAGAAAAGAGGAAAACCTTTGTACATTTCATTTTTGACATCCAATGCTGATAATACAAATATTGGACGGTTTATTTTACAGATTTCTACCTTTGTCAGATAGTTCAGAGAACCAGGATTTTTCAGCATCCCTTTGGAGGCCACTCGCCTTGCCACCTTTTTGATGACCCTTTTTTGCACCTTTACCACTTTTGAAAAGAGACATTAAATGGGCTTAGACAAAAATTTAGTTTTTTATGATTTATTCATTGGAGGTACTAAAGTAAGAGGAAAAGAACATTGCAGTTGTTACATACCATGCCAGCTGTCATACGAGTTTTTGATCCCCTTGCCAGTCAGCCACTGCTTTAGAGCTGGTACATAACCATGGGCAACCTCACCAACACGGTGACCTGCAAAAAAAAAAACAAAAACAAAAACAAAGAAACAAGAACAAAAATTACCTACAAAAATAAAACATGGCACTTGTTATTCGTGTACATATAATTATGTAATGAGAAATTTGCAGAAGAACAATGAATAAGTTTACTAAGAAAAGTCAAGAAATACAGCTGCTATTGACAAATAACAAGTGAGAGCACATCTGCAACAACAATGTTGTTATAGGAAATGAATATGTTTACCGGGGAGCACTGACTGTAAAGCAAGTTGTGGTATGTATCTTACCAAGAGCTGTAAGAGCCTCCACCAATTTTTTTGTCATTGGCACCTCAGGTGTTGCTGCTGAAGGCATGTCGTCCTTTGACCAGTGGAGACTGTAAATAACTTTTTTGTTTCTGAAACGGACAATGAAATATCCTTACTATTTTGGCCCAGCTATTCAAAGGCTCGTCAATGTATCATTTTGTGTAAATTAAAGTTTCGTAATGACAATACACTTAGCCAAAATTATATGGTTATTCCACTGTCAAATACATAGGCCTGTGCGGAAACATTAGGAAAAAGTAAAACAAAAGCCATATTAAACACTTACTGAGATCACTTCTTCCAGCGGAAGCTGATGAAAGCGGCAAATTATTGGCGCTCCGCTCAGACCCTAAAACAGTTGGCCGACCACTTGTTGGAGGACTGGGGAAGGAATATCACGGATTTGTGGAGTTTCTGCCTTTAAATTGTAACGATAACCAAAGGAACTCTTACTTTCCAACTGGTCTTTCGTTATTTCATGGTTAACTGCTCCAGCTGTCGCCCCTTCCATCGGCAAAGTAACAGAACTGTTCGATGCATTCGAAGACGCCATTCCAGTCCAGCATAAAGAGCCGTGTAGTCATTCTTTTCTTCGTGTTTTCTCGGCATGGCTGCTCATATCATTCGAAAAAGCTACAATTAGGACTGCTGTGTTGGTTAGTCTTGGAGCTAACGCTGGAGAAATCAACCCACTGCACAACGACCCACAACGAACTCTTTTTCCGCCATTTTGTAACCGTCACTCGACAAACAGACGATGTGAACCTGGGAACGACACAACGTACCCCTAGTTCCAGGTCTCCAGCAGAACTGATTTCAAAATCCCCACCCATGCGATAATAGATGGTGTCAAAGGGCGTTTCAAGGCCTTTTAAACCACTCTGTTTAAACTAAACTGCAAAGTTTTAGCAATCAGAAGAGAGCGAACAAGGAAATAAGGTTTGTAAACGGTGTATGTTGATTGCATAAAATGTTGGAAATCTAGCGTATCGTCGTTTAGCTTGCCCATTTTGCTATTCTACTACATGTATTTATCATGAAGGCAATAAGATGTTTGCAAGTGACTCACGATCACTACTCACACGTAAACCGGTGTTATATACACGTGTCTGTATGGTGATCGCATTGTATCAGTGAAGCAGAAGAAAGATAGTCTCAGAAACGAAGCACCGGGAAACGAAACACTGAGCACAACAAAACTCGAAAACGAAGCACCCTAAACTCAAGAATGAAGCACCTTAGGTCGAGAATGAAGCACCCAAAACTCAAATACGAAGCACCTTCCGATCCCTAAACGCGTTGAGTCACAATTTTCAAAATAGCCAGTATTTGGATGCAGTGTTGCCTACTGCTTGTATTGAGTAGAAATGAGGCCCAGCTCTGTCTCCCTACGCTCGCTACACCGGATCACGGTTAGCTTAGCTTTGCTCCTTTTTCGGCATTGAGATTACAGAAGTTCGTCCTGCGTCGTTTGTCGGTACAAGAATTTTCATTCTGCAAGCCTCAGCTTAACGATCAAACATTTTCGTTTAACATATGCAATGCCACAATTGTTGCGCGGCGGCCGTTGTTGTCCACTTTGTACAGGTAATCACATGATTTTTCTCGTGCAATTTGGAATAAATAAGCACGAGTAGATTTTTTCAAAGAGTAACAAAATTGCATGAGCCCGTAGGGTGAGTGCAGTTTGTGGTCTTTGAAAAAATTTACGAGAAAGATCATGTGATTAGTTATTAATAATATTCATGAAAAAACTACTGGGAGCTAGCTTATCATAATTATCCAGAAGCAATGCAGGGAAATCAAGTGCAAAAAAAATTTATTCAAAGCCTGCAAATATATCATCACAAGTCTCAAGTCAGACAAAGTAAATTGCTGATAGGCATCTTTGCTCTTTGGCGCTTTGTAAGCATCATATCCTTCTTTCCTGTCTCTTTTTCCCAGTTTGAAAAGAGAAATTTCAGAAGAAATTGAAAAGTAATGAGAAATGAACGTTACGTGTATTTAGACCGGTTTAGGTCAGTCCGTATAGGAAGAAAACTTTGCCCTTGGTCTTGAGTGCAGTCTTTTCCTATTATACACTGTCAGACCTTCCACCCAGTAAATAACATATATTTATTTTATGGCAAGGTAGTCTTGAGGTAAATCCAAGCATTCTGATTGGTTCTTTTGTGGTTCGAATTTTGCCATATAGGTGGTTTCCATGGAAAGAGTCATAGTCTGTAGTTTTGTTTTCAAAAGCCGGCATATTCATAATTTCAACCTAAAACAGTGAAAAGAAAACTTGTAAATGCTCCATTCTTTGGAAACTTACGGTAGCTTGTTCTTTCTGAGATCCTCATGTCATCATAACATGTTACAGTGGAAGGGCTGTGAATGCAAATTGACCGGAAATGTGTTTCAACAGAAAACAAAGAAGCATAACCCAATTGCCATGCTCAAGCTGTACTGGGGAATATTGTCCCTATGTCATTTATGCACATGAAAGGACGTTGCTGTGCTTGGCCTGTACTGTCACGACCTTGGGCCAATATTCCCTAGTATGGCCCTTGGGCTCAGTCGGTAAGAGATTAGTATGTTTTCATGTCACAAGCAGGTACAAATTGCCACCTTAGTTTAATGTTTGCTGCTGTACATAACAAGGTGGCGCTTAAGATGTGCCACAGGCCAGGTGGAAGCTGTAAAAGTCACGAAACAGCAAGGATCTTTCACTTGCTCTGTTGTAAATACTGGGCTGATCTCACTAAAGTTATTATTCTTCACTTTATCACAGAACAACAAAGTTGAGTGTGTAACTGCTGTGCCACAAAACATGGATATGTTTCTTCTGTTGATAACAGGTGTGATACATGTTGTTAATGTATCAATGCCCCCCTCCCCCCACAACATTCCTTTCTCTCTTCACTTGTTTAAACTCAATTTTCCTTGAAGCCACAATCATTCAATTTTCCTTGAAGTCACATGTGAGCCAAATTCAAGCCAAACAAAGTCCAGGGAAAAAATAGATTTTTTTTTTCTTCCATCGACACACACTACATAAAGGGTGTTAGAAAGCTCCTCAAAGTACTTACACTTGTATATGTAAATTGCATTAACGATATCAGATAATGCAAAGAGCAAAGTAATGATGATCAAGCACGGGGTAAATTCATTGCACATCGATTCCGCCCGGCTTGGCAAGCAAGATTGAAAATTGCTGCCTGTCCCCAGAATCAGTCAGATTGTGGGAAAGAATCAAGTAGAAACCAAGTCGCCTTTATTGATCAAGGCTGTGCTCTAGCGGCGCCCGGTTGCCTGAGGCGACTAACTTTTGGCATCGGGCGACAAGGAAAAATGATTGGTCGCCCGACCGGGTACCTTTGTGGGAAGTCCAGTGTGCAATAAAGAAAACGAAAGTTTGTAACACATTAGTGTTGGTTCATTGTCGTAGTGAAGCGTGGCGAGAAAAATTCTTTTCCAAAACAGCGAGAACAGTCGCAATCTCGCTGACTTCAATAACAATTCGTTCCAGGTGATTTATTACGTAACCTAACGCCGCTTGTCCTGCACGTGACAAGCTGCACGAGTCGCAAACATCTGCGCAGTTTCTCAAGGGTAAAATAATTTCCTCATCAAATGGTTTATTTCTGGTTTATTTTAGAATCTCAGAAGCTGCTGACGGGCTGACAGTTCGAAGCGTTGATCTCTGTATGAAAAATCTGAAAAAAAAAAAAAAGAAAACAACAGTCGTTATTTATGCAAAATTTTCTGCGGGTTTCAAATGGCTTTGTCTTAAATATTCATGTTCCGTTACGCCTGCTTCTTGTGAACCTTCGGCCTCAGTTTTGTTTCCTTACCACAAAGAAACGAAATAAAGCAGCCACAGAAAATAATCAGAAATATAGTTTGTCTTTTGTTCCCTTGTTGCGTTACACAAGTACCATAAAACAAAATGTGTAGGCTTCGTTACGTTCGTGCTGGTGGTCGCAAAATTGTTGCTATTTTTGGTATTAAATGTAGTGACGACGTTTGCGATAATTAGGCGAAACGCGCGATTGGAGAAATTAAAGAAAGGTTCAAGACTAACAAAGTTTGAATTTGTTGCTTGGTCCTGTATGAGTCATCTAAAATTGATACAGAAACGGCAAATGTAAACAAAGGAAGAGCTCAGTATGTATGTTTCTTCACGAATTACTACGATTCTCAGTTGAGTAAGGCACGAAGGAAGTTTGGTGGTAAAGTTTTGACATTCAAATTACCATGTTGTCAAGGGCAACTTGCTATGTTTCCAACGGTAACTTTTCATATTTTGACGTCATTCAGTGATTGGCCTGCTTTGTCACTGAATAATGTCAAAATCTACAAAGTTACCATTGGAAACATAGCAAGTTGCCCTTGACAACGTGGTAATTTGAATGTCAAAACTTTACGACCAAACTTCCTTCATGCCTTACTCAAATGAGAATCGTAGTAACTTGTAATTTTTAACATGAGGCTCTATGGTATTTCTGTTACTTTTAATTTCAGGTCAAATAGTAAGAAAATAACAGCTAAGTGTCTTTGTCTTTGTCCTCAATGTCTTTCTGGAACACCAAGTCCAATTAAACTCTTATATTTATATTGCAATCAGTCGCAGAACTCGCCTTTTCGCCCGGTTTTTGTTTGCACTATTTTGGCGTGAAACTTGGATGAGTTTCATATGACAAATGCACTTTTTTTTTCACATACATACCGGATACTAAAACTGAGGGAAGTACAGCTTTTCACGCATTCATGTTTGTAAGTTAATCAGCTGATCAAATTCTTTCATCAGTATTTTGCTTAAGCCAGTTCTTACTGTTCCAACGTTTTGTATGAACTGTTTTCACAAAAGATGATGGCTTTGTCAAAACACCAATAGAACTTAATGCCTTCATCAAGGAAGGCTAAGTTGATCACACAGTTATGATTTCTTTTGGGCTACTAAACTGAAAAACTGAAAAACACATCATTAACCATCATCGAACCTGTCGGTCATTGGTGCAGATTAAAGGCACCTGAAAGCCTACTATTCATTAAGTCTTGTAGATTATTTGTTAATTTATTTGTGAAAACAAATCATGTTTTGTAGAGATGTTTGAATAGTTTTCCATCGTTCAGTTTGTGATAAAAGAAAGTATACTTAACAATGCATGAACAAAGGTTGTCATTTGTTTGCACACTTAATCAATCAATTAATCAATCAATCAATTATTCAACCAATGAATTACTTAATTGATCAATCAATCAATTAATCAATTAATTAATTAATTGTTTGGGGCTACTTTTAGGCCTGGGCACCCAAGCTGGTATGGTTGGGAACCCGAAGGGCTCCCTTAAATTTTTTTTAGAGCACAGCCTTGTTGATATGTGAGTAATTAAAGTTAACTTCAAATTAAAAGTGACTAGCCTCTCTGGCCACAGTACCCCTCTTATTGCTACAGTTTCAGCCAGGTTTACATGTATGTGCCCTTTCAAGCATTTTTGACAGCTACTGCTGTACCTGATTGAAATGTCTTGAGTGAATGAATGATTGTAAGCAAGACAACCCTCATACCCAGACCCATGCACATCCTTGTGAATTAAACAGGCTGTGAACATGTGTGCCCCTGTGAAACTTGCACTAGCAACCAGTGAGCTTGCAAGCGAAGTGAGGCCAATTCCTTATTCTTTGGTATGGAGATAACAATCCCAGGACATAGGGATCCCGACTTTTATTGGGAGGATAACGAGTAATTGCATACCAAACCTACTTACTGTAAGGCCTGAGTAGGAGGCAACCTAATATTTTACAGTTGATAAATGTGTGCTTGAACAAGAGGCTTATTCTTTTGTCTTTTGCATGATTACCTGTAACTACATTGTAATTAAGATCTCGTGGACAGCACAGGGGTATGTGAAGTGGCTCACTACAGGTTTGTGCGTTAATAATTAAAGAAGATCTTGAACCATAACTTATGCAAAATACCTACATAGCTTTGCAAATAATTATTGTGTGTTTATTGTTCTAAATATTAAATTAGATAATTTTGAGTGCTTATAGAAATTGAGTTCCACTTAAAGTACTCAGAAAATGCCAAAGATAGAACTGCAAGGCTGTACCTTAAAATCTGCATGTGCTGAGCTCTTGCCCTTCTATTTTTAACATTTTCTGAGTACTTACAATTCAATTTCTAACTCAAAATTATCAATATCAAATTTAGAGTTATCTAAAACAATTTTTAAAGCTGTGCAGGTGTTTGGTGCAAGATCTTTTTCTAGCACACAAAATTGTAGTAAACCACCTTAAAGAGAAAAGCAAAGAACAACTGAAAGTTCAAGTGGCATACATGTAGGCCCTCATATTGGGATGGTTTTTCATGAAGTATGTGTATGTATGAATATTACTGACAGTACCTCATTGGACAACTTTTTTTGTTTCTTTTTGACAGGGCTGTCCTTGATTGATGCTTTAAGTGCAGGTATTAGTGAGTTATGGTGGACTTTATGTGTTCATTAAATAATTATTTGAAAATGTAACTATCAAACAAAATAATAACAGCATGTATTGTGAAGGGAATTCTGTGCCCTGATTGGCTACCTGAGCAGGCAAGATGGACCAGTCTTGCATAGAGCGGACTTACAAAGTTCATAAGTTTTGACAATGTCTGCAATGGAGTCACGAACGGTGGCAGAAGACAGTCTAAACAAAGAAAACATAGACGAGTTTGCCCTGCTGAAGGGTTGGCATCTCACCCTTTACTTGTAAATCCCTTGATCACTTCACTGTTTTACAGTTTTTTTTAATTCGTGACACTGTAGCTTATACCAAGAGCACTAGAGAGGGGCGAAATGAACAACTAATTATAGCTGCATTTTCCTTCGTATCTATTTATTAAAAATGTCCCTTGGCAAAAGCAGGAAGCGGCAATTCGAGACCTTGACCCTTTGGTGCTCAAAATTTTCTTCTCGTGTGTACACCTTCAAAATATCGTGCTTCACCCTGCTTTGAAAGCAAACAACATGTACCATCTTTAAGAGGAGAAGGTAGCCGATGAAGCCACCATTACTTGTTGCCAGTCTTTCTCATCATCTGGGATGAATTGGTAACCCAGCTACTACGAATATATTTACACAATTGATAGATGAAGCACAATTGTATCATTGCGATATAAAGGTGGACAATAACGCACCCAATCATTACTTAATGAGGTGCAAAGTCTTGGCCAAAGAAGCTGTTTGTTGCCAATAGCTTTTCATTTCATCCCAAGAAAGGTCAACAGCACTTTTTGTTTTTGCTTATTGAATGTCGCCGCCGCTTGTTTCCCGGGTTGTGTTTCGAGAAGGTCGAGAAGGGGTGCGTGGAAATTATCTCAGTGATAATTACGAAGCCAAGGTCTTACATGATCTGGCGAGTAACGATGCCATTTATTGCAACAGACCACTTTCGAGGAAAACTGACAATAAACGCACCATAGCTGCCAAATCGTCAAAGACTGTAAGGCTTGGACGGGTGGAAAACAGCTTAAGTATTAACAAACTTGAAATCAGAATTGAAAAGGGTCCAAAACGTTTTGACTACAGTCGAACCTCTCTAATACGGACACTGAAGGGACGGAGCAAAGTGTCCGTATTAGAGAGGTGTCCGTTGTATAGAGGTCTTGAATATTATGTCACTTTAAAGGCTCCACTGATGGTATTAAGTGTTCTTTAAGTCGAAACTGGCCCAAACGAGTCTTTGAGGTGCATTTGAATTGTTTAACGGACTGTACAAATCATTACAATACAAGCTGTACAATTCCAAAAACATGTGGCAAACTATAATACATTTTCCGAACAGTAACATAATAGAACAGTAACAAGTGTAGCGAACACTAACAGACAGTAGAGTATTTAGTGAAAGTTCTTTGTTATTGATTCATTTTGCGTTATGTGGGAAGGCAGTTAATCGGGGCGGAGGATTAGGCATGGAGATCCCATGTGAATATATTTTCACTGGACTGCACAAACTCATTGAGCGTTTGGAGAAGTGCTTGGATCTTACAGAAAACCCAGCTGTCTGTAAAGATAGTCTTTCAAGTGAAAATGTCGAGAAGAAAAGAGGTAGAAAAAGGAAAGCAACAACTGGAGAGTCTTCAAAGAATAAGAAATCTTGATGATAAATGGCAATGACATGTCGATATATAATTTTTACTGATTGAAAACAAATGATACTGTTATAGTATGAACAATGAGACAATTGACTACACTTTGATATGTAACGACAAACAGGAAATAGTGTTGAATAAGAACTGTCATCATTGGAGTGTCCGTAATAAAGAGGTTAAGTTTGTATGAATTTTCTCTCTGGGGCCGAGATTTCGTGTCCGTTGTCTGTATAAAGGGTCCGTATTATTGAGGTTATTTTTACAAAGAATGTATGGGCATTTTCCCGGGACCTAGTGAACTGTCTGTATTAGAGAGGTGTCCATAAGGAGAGGCGCGACTGTATTCTGCTCCTCGTGGAGCTGTGTGCAAAACGTCATTAGCCCGTGATGTAAGCTTGTCACGAAATCCTTAATGGTTGAGAGGCCGTTACATTGAATATTAGCGGGAATTGGGAAAAATGTTGTATTAAATTTTGCTCATATTTGATTTTGAATTTGGAGGCTTTTTAAAACACATTTCAGCGCGTTTTGAGCCACTGCATATTTTGCTCAGTCCCCTTTTTCTTATAGATTTGCCTTATTTTCGATTACCTATACCGTAACCGTGTACTTATTATAGAGACACGAAAAAATTTCAGGGTATTCATTTATTGTGATGGAAGCTGCAAAGAAATTCACTTTTTGCTACCTTTCTTTCATAATTTTTCTACTTAAACTACTGAATATACTAGGTAAATTAATTTTAATTGTTTAATTTTACGACCGGTTTTGGCACCCTTCCCTCAATATTTACAACAGCTCAAAAGGGAAAACTTATCATTTACACCTTTAATATTTTATTCCCCCCGTTCAGGGCTTAGCTTCTGATATTACGCGATGGTGCGATTTTGCATAATCGGCCTCAAATGGCATCTGATTGCACAATTCATGAGAAGTCGCATAATTCATAAAAAAATCACACCATGTGAACAGAGGCAATGAATTGGCTCTTAAGCTAAAGATTCTGTGCTGCTAAATGTTACTTAAGGGTAATTTGCCACTCAAAGAACATTGAAAAACCTCTGATACCTTCATGTTTGGTTGCTGATTGATCAACAAGGTGTTACTTAGCATTGTCATGTGTGTTGAGGGCCTGGGTACGAGTTTCGATCCTCAGGCAATTGCCTGTTGGTACAGAATATACAACGGTTTTATGTAAATCAGGAAATCAGAATTGCAGATGTATTCATGAACTACGATCCCTGTTAGTTTTTACTTCTGAGTGAAGACCACAAAAGTATGTGGTTGCTTTTGTTGAATGCAAGAAACAAATATCCACATGGATAAGTTTGTAGTCAAAACACCCACTGTTGTGTCGACAGAGAAGAAACAATCTCACCTCCTCGTGAATAATACTGCAAAAGAGGCATGAAAATAAATAATTATTGTATAAATGCTTATTACAAGTGTTCCTTTACACTCCAATTAATTGTCTGTTAAACAGCATAAAATTGATTTTCCTCTTCTCAAACCTGATAAAACAATGTAAAATGACCACCCAAAAACTTGCATAATTTGCTGCATATTGGACTATTCTTGCAGCATAACTTACACTGAAAATGCTGCATAATTTCCCATTTGTTTTTTTAGACAGAGATTTCACTTTCATTGTTGAAAAGTCCTTGAATTTCAAATCTAAAAATTCAAGGCCTTTAATTATTGCATTTAGTGCTGGAAAGTCATTGAACCTTGTTGCTCACAGTGCCCAACCCAGATTATCTATGGGCTAAAATACGACAAAAATGGTACTGGCAGAGAAGTAATGACACAAATTGGTAAAAAAGGACAGGTGTAGAAGCCACAAATGAATAATTGACCACAAATGTAACAACGACCACAAATGTAATAAGCCTTGACCACAAATGTAATAATGGTTGACCACAAATGTAATAAGCATTTGACCAGAAATGTGACAAAAAAAAATTTAGTACGATATCAATCGATCACTTTATGTTTGATAACATGTATAGGCGAAACATCTTTGGATCTACCTCGGACATACTCGGCCAACTTCAGAAATCTTTGGTACTCTTAAAATGTTTTTGGAAATGTTCAGAAACATTCATATTACCTTCGGACATCATTTGTACGATCTTCAATCATCTTCGGACAGTTATTAGTATGTTGAAATATAAATGATTTATTTGAGATGTGAGATTTGTTATCCCGCATTCAACTGGATAACCCACTCATTCATGGGGTGTTGAGTTGAACACTTGACGAAAAATTTAATATCTCTGGTCAAACGTGTATCAGTTACTGTATACGTGGATTTTTACTGACGTGTAATTTTTACAGCTACGTTCACAGACGCAAATTTACATGGATTTATAATTACGTGCATAGAATAAAATCGGAGCACACATCTCAAAATAAAAAAGTCGAACCACGTTCAAGTGTTATTTTCTGCATACCTGGTTGCTGTTTTCATTTCCACACGTAAAACCAATTAAATTCATTCCCAACACACATCAATCAATTAGAGTTTTTGCGCCTGCTGGTATGTGGTGCTGGGAGTCTTTGAAGCTAAATAAAATAAAATAAAAGGATGCAACCTTTAGTCAACATGAAAATTACAATGAAACTGTACCAAATTTACTTTTATCTCATTCATGTGGGATTTAATTTGAAGTGGCAAATAAAACCCGGAGAAAAAATTAAAAATAAATGCAGGCTGAAATTAGTCAAAGTTAACAGTTTGTGGCCAGTAAAGATGAATGGTTTCCAGTGATATTTTGTCCGGAGTTTCGATGTTCTGAGGAAAATCAGTTGACTACGACACTCCTGTTATTTAAAGGGACACTGTCACGAGAATAAGAGTGCAAAAACACACATACAACAACAGAAACATACAAATAGTGGTCCAGTTTTAGTAAAAATTGCAATGCCAGTGTAATGAAGCTGAAAAATGAAATGATCTTTGAGGTATCATCAGGAGCTCAAGTTCTCGTTTTGGCTTAAAACAAATAGCTAAAAATGAAAAACAGTTCCCCTTTCCTCCAACTTTTTACCTAGTACCCTTCTCTTGTTCTGGTTGCCAATGTTCAAAGAAAATGTTGATTACATTCTTTCAAGTCACCTGATCTAAGAAGTCATAAGTGATGATGAACATCTTGCTTCATTGCGTACATTTGTGGTCAAACTCTTATTACATTTGTGGCCGTTTGCATTTTCTGGTCAAACGCTTATTACATTTGTGGCTTCTACACAGGTAAAAACTATTCCATGGGTTTAATTTTGTGCTTCACCAAGTGCCTGAATAATGTGAATTGTATCCCTGAAACTCCTTGAAAGGTCCTCAAAGTTTTGTTACCCAAAAAGGGGTATGAACCCTGTCCTTTTGAGTGTTGGCAATACCGTAGTAATGTCTTAAATAGCATTTTGTACTTGTACATAGAAATTCAGTTGAGCTTGTATTGAAGCTAGTTCATGGCTTTGATTTTACACTGCGTTCCGATCAACAAGAAAATAGATTAGTTAACAATTATTGTACACCCCAAACCCCAGACAACACGTGGCCTCTTGACTGGGGATTGTCAGACTTCCAAAGGTTTTTTGAAATTATTATTATATACTTTCTGGAGGGTATGGGGGTGAATGATATTTTTCAGGAAATTCCAGAGGGGTGGGGGGTTACTGTTTCCTTCTAAAAATGGAGACTCTGAAGGGTGTGTAAGGGGGGTAGGAGGTATGTTTCTCGAACTAGACAGTGAGCACTTACTTTGCACACTGTAATATTTATTACTGGTGCATGCAATGATGTACATGTGAAATATGTGCAGTAGGTCATATACAGTACAGTAAAGCTGGTTTTCCACTATGTACCTTATGAGAAATTATTTTAAACTTTCCCAGCTTCTTGTGGCCAGACCTCCTTTACAAGTTCTAGTGGAACTGTAACATCACCAGATTATTATAGTACGTCAAGTTATGCCAGTGGCCTGTATTGCACGTATGACATCAATGTTACTTCTGGCTATGGAGTTTGGCTGGCGTGGACAACCTTTGATGTCAAGGGTGATATGCCAAATTGCCTTGATGACTATGTGGAAATTTTCATTGGATGTGGCAGGAATTCTATCGGGCGATATTGCTCTGAAAACAGCTACAAACCTTTTGATGTCTTCTCGCCTGATAAATGCTTGCGATTAGTGTTTAAATCTGACAGCTCTGGCAGTGGACAGGGATTCAGTGCCTATTATGACAGGTTTTCCATGAACTCAGGTACTGAA
>BLFK01000057.1:187202-213076 GCA_014634185.1 Astreopora myriophthalma | reverse complement strand
TATTTGACATTTTCTAAGTACTTACATGTATGATTACTCAAAATTATAAATATCATATTTAGAGTAATGTAACAGCTGGGAAAGCTGTGCAGGTGTTTTGTAAGAGTCTTGTTCAAGATCTTTTTCTAGCACACAAAATTGTAGTAAACCATCTTAAAGAGAAAATCAAAGCTACTATATGTACTGTAAGTTCAAGTAAGCTATGTGTAGGCTCACATATTGGGATGATTTTTCATGCAGTGCATTGTATGGATGCTGCTGACAATACTCATTGGACAGCTTTTTTCTTTTTGACAGGGCTGGCCCTGATTGATGCTGTAAGTGCAGGTATTAGGCCATCAAGTTATGTTGGACTTAATTTGTGCATTAAATATATTTAAAAATATGACTATCAAACAAAAATAGTAATAATAAAAATATGTGCAGTAACCATAATGCCTTATACGTAGTTTGCATGGCTACATTATAATTGTATTTACACCCCTTTTCACAAGGCTGTTCATTGTCAATGGTTCGATGACTTACTGATGTATCTTACTTTTTTTTTTAAAATGGGTGGTCCCCAGGCTTACCCAAAAACTTCTCATCATTTTCTTTTCAGCGCAAAGTCTGATGCGCTTTTGTAGTCAGAAGGGACAGTAAGACTTCAAGTAAGAACAGCAATGTGTCTCGGTGTAAAAATTACGGTATGTTTAACTGTTAAGGACACAATATCGTTTCTTATTTAACAGGCTAGCTGTTAACTTGTAAGTGTGTTAACTCCACGTATGGGTGAGTGAGGCTGCATTTTGACTCCGACACGGAAAGAAGTTTGTGCGCAATGAGTGAAGAAAACACAACTGAAAAATATCCAGTGGAGAGCTAAAAGTGGAACAGGGGAAGAAGGGACTAAACAAAAGGCTAGAGGTCCACTTGAGCTGTTCTGCCCTTCCCACTTGAGGAAGGGAGTGTACCGAACGTATCACACTTTTGTTGCATATTCAAACCCGCTCACTGCCAAAGACAACTTTTCGCTATCCATTCAGACCTGCCCTTTTCTTTGGAAGTTGTGTAGTTGCAGAAAATATCCTTAGACCCTCTATATAGGGAATTGGAAATTGTGGAGGGGAGGAGAAGGTGGTCGAAGGCCCAGTTCACATTGAGCTGGATGGTGGGAAACGATTGCTTCACTTCATGATTAATAGGTGCCACTCACAAACGTTTATGGCAGAATGCCCTCAAGTTGGAATTAGTATATACCACACACGTTGGTGCTCATCTGAGGTGTGAAATCTCAAGCAAATGTAGCTCATTCCTCTAGTGTTTTTATGGTTGCGTTCAAATAATTTGACTTTTTTATGGACATTTCCAAACACCAAAACCCAGAATCTTTAGAGGATATTCTGTAGAGGATCCCAGTGCTCTTGAGCTATGCCAAACGCATAGAAAACAATGTCAAAGAGTGGTATTTGAAGATTTCTGTCGTGAGAGTAGATCCAGTGGCTTTACCAACCAATCAGCTCAGTCCAGAATGTTTGCCTCCGATGCAATAGCGGTCTCGGACTTGCTTTCCGCTTTCCTACATAGTTCTAGAGGCAAGCCATTTACACAAATAAGCAATTTAAGGCCTTCAAAAGTTTTCAGGCATACAACCAAATGGGTTTTGGCTTTGCTGCATCAGTTAAAGGAAAGGAAAATCACTGCCAAGTTTGTTGTTGTGGCCAAAGTGGGACATTGGCAGAGCATCACAGAGAAAGATGGAACCATTGTCTTGGCACATTGCTTAGACTGCGAAGCAGTACTAGCTGAAACCTGCTCCCATGTAGCGAGTGCTCAGTTCTGCATGAAAGCCATAACACAGATCCAAGGAAAGTTCCCCTGCACTCAAGTAAAGTGCACATGGATTTTGCCTACGTATGTCAAGGAAGTACCATACACAAGGGTGAAAGATATTGACTTCTCTTCTGTGCAAAAGCTCAAAACAACTGGAGGCTGTAATTTGCAGGTCGCAGGTCGCAGGTTGCAGGTTGCAGGGTTATACATTAGGGTTTACCTAAAACCTGGAATCTTGAATCTGGAATAACACTGGAATTAGGCCTAAAAACTTTTGTTTAGGCCTAATTAGGCCTGCAATCTGCAACCTGCAAATTACACCCTCCCCAAAACAACACTGGACCAGAAAATTGGGCCATTGCCTTCAAATGTTGGGGAGCAAAGTAAAACAAATACCATAGACTAGCGCTGTGGACAAGCATTTGTGTCGAATGTGATTCCATCAGATGGTGAAATGCAGGAGCTCTATGCCAAACTAAATGATTGCAAGATCAAAGCGGTAGCATTGAGCTTGATTGACCCTATGCTGACCAGTTTATTGATGAAATCTTCACACTTCCACCCATTTCAGAATTATTTCAGTCAAAAAGTCTTGATCTCCAGTACCCAGAACTACTCAAAATGTGTGCTAACTTTAGATTAAATATTTCCAAGGAATACATAAACAAAGTGGAAATGAACACGAGAGCCCAGGCCAACTCAAGACAAGTTTATTATTTTACACTATTCACAAGATAATGCAAAATACACAAAAAGAGAAAACCAAATTATTGACAGAAGGAGTTAAAGAAAAAAAAAACCTGACATACCATAAGTTAGGTTAATTTTTTAATATGTGTACAGTGACCAAAGTAGACGATTAGCTTTCGTGTTGGCCACTGTCATAATTAGGTGTATTATAGCGTAATAATGTAATTGCTTATAATTAAGATGACAAATGGCTACTTGAATGCACAATACGTATTTGACTTGATAGTTTAACTTAAACCAATTCGATATAACTTAACGATACAAAGTAATCATATATTGGACTAAGAAATAGTGCTAAAGGAAATGGAAAGAAGAAAAGAAAGGGGATCGATGAAGAAAAGGCGAGGAAGCAGAGAAGTGAACTATTATACTAAGACTGGTTTTGTAAGAGAAATATTTTATAATCCTTTTTGAAAGCAAAGATGCCAAGGAACTGCAGTTCAACTGGAATATGGTCCCTGATTTGAACAGCCTTGTATTTGAACATGAACTTTCCATAATTAGTTCTTATGGGAATCGTATAGAAATTTAAATTTGTGGCATAACGAGAGTGAACACTCACTACAGGAAGAAGGAAATCAGAGAATATATAAACTGGAATGGTTTTTTTCTTGTTTAGAATATTATGAGTACAAGTAGCAACTTTCAATTTGAAAATATTTTCAAGGTTAAGAATTCCAATAAGTTTGTACAATGTACTAGGGATCAGGATCGCCCATTGACTTTCCCTGCTATGTGCAAAAAAAAAAGTATTTTGGATGCATTTGTTTTGATTACTGTACTTATAGTAATTAGTTTAGTTATTTGCAACTTACAAGTGTTACCCCAGCTAGTAATACCATAACTTAAGTAAGGATATATTAACAAGGTGTAATATAGTTGGGTGAAAGTATGAGTATTAGTACAATACCTTAGCTTCTATTGATTACCCCTATATTACAGGATACCTTGTTATTAAATAAATATACTGGATTTGAGGGCTCCAGTTTAGATGTTCATCAGTAAACACATGATATGAGCATAATTTTTTTTTAAATTAACAGAAGGCTTGTTGATGTTACAATAATAGTAAATTACTATTTTAATTAACACAAGGTTCATCACAGACTATCTTTGTTGGACTTTTACCAGAGAAGAAGATATTAGTATTATCAGCAAAAATTCTTAAGGAGACTGTATCGTTGCAGTTGGGTAAATCATTAAAAATGTACAATAAGAATAGAAGGGGTCCTAGTGTGGAACCCTGTGGAACACCACATGTTACGGTTACTTTACTGGATTCAGTGTCACCTATTTGCACAAACTGGTTACTGTTCATTAAATAGCTTTCAAACTATTTGAGTGGAATTCCTCTGATATCATTAGCATGAAGTTTAGAAAGTAAAATTTTGTGGTTAACTGTATCAAAAGCTTTTGAGGGTTTTGGGGGTGGATCATATTTTTCAGGAAATTCCAGTGGGGTGGGGGTTACCGTTTCCTTCTAAAAATGAAAAATCTGAAGGGGATGCAAAGGGGGTGGGGTACTTTTCTGGAACAAGACATACATGTAGGGAACACTTACTTTGCATACTGTAATATTTTTTACTTGTACAATGAAGTACATCTGACGTATGGCCAGTAGGTCACATACAGTACAGTAAAGCAGGTCTTTACAAAAGTCATGTACCTTATGAGAAATTATTTTGCTTTCCCAGCTTCTTGTGGCCAGACCTCCTTTACAAGTTCTAGTGGAACTGTAACATCACCAGATTATTATAGTGGGTCAAGTTATGCCAGTGGCCTGTATTGCATTTATGACATCAGTGTTACTATTGGCTTTGGAGTGAGGCTGGCATGGACAACTTTTGATGTCAAGGGTAATATGCCAACTTGCTCAGATGACTATGTGGAAATTTTCGTTGGATGCGGCAAGAAGTCTATTGGGCGATATTGCTCTGAAAACAGCTACAAACCTTTTGATGTCTTCTCGCCTGATGAATGCTTGCAATTAGTGTTTAGTTCTGACGGCTCTGGAAGTGGACAAGGATTCAGTGCCAATTATGTCAGGTTTTCCATGAATTCAGGTACTGAAATATTATGCACATAATTACTGATTGGGAGGGCAGGAGGGGAAAATATTTGGCTTGCGGCCATGGCATACAGGCTGTAGGCAGCTAGAGTCCTGTTTTCAAGCGTGAATCTTTTTTTTTTCTTCCATTGCGATTTTCCTGCTCATGCATAATGATGTCAATCAATTATATTGATTACTATCAATGATAATTTTAGTAGTCCTTCAAAAGATTTTTATACAAGTGCGCTCACTGGGGTTTGAACCCATGCTCTCTTGCACGAGAAGCATTAGCAATGACCACTACTGGCTATTGGGCCAACATCACATCATATGGGGGGAAACATCTTTTAGTATCTTCTTTACGTGACCAAAAACGATTACTCCTCCTTGGGCATACATAACATTCGGTTGTATTATGTGACCAGTCAGCCCTCTTTAGCCAGCTACTTTCTTTTCATTGTACAATTACTGCCGATGAGATGTCATCGAATACCACCGCAAAACCTTGTCAAGCATCCATTTCTCAATTTGAGTCAAATCAAAGGGTATTGTAACATTTTTAGGTGTGTACAATGAAGTTGATTCCACTATTGGAGTTTTGTTGTTGGTATCACTATCGTTGTGGAATGTTTCTCGAAACGTTTTCCAGGGCTGCTTACTATGTATTTCCTATCAGCCTTCTACAATAAACTTAATGATGCTTAATGACCTTTGAATCAAAAATCAGCTAAACAAGAGGCTAGAGTGCAGGCTACCTGTCACCTCTTGTTTGATTTATAGATGAATAGTAAATACTGAATTTGTAGTTGTTGGTGGGGTTTTTGTTTTGTTTTGTTTTTTTTTTCCTAGGCCATTTTAATTTATATACAAGCGTGGATGTGTGACTGTTTCTTGGATTCACTTTTCATGTTCTAGATTGCTTGGGTTCAAATCTTGTCAGATCAATTTGTGGTATCTTGAAAAAAAAAAAAGCAAGATCCAATTTTCATGCTGCAAGAGAACAAACTATATATATTAACTTTGGACTGTTCAATTCATGCAATATCTTGTTTAGTTGTCAATGGCATATTGCTAAAGTTTATTCATATTGGTATTTTTGCTGAAGTTTCCTAGCCCAGAGCCTGTCTTACCCTGAATACGCATTTTATCATGTGGCCACTTTATACTATACATGAGCACTCGCAGGATGAAGTTGGGACCAAAAAAAGCTACAAATTTCCACAGAAAGTTTATTGAATATTTTGTTTGTATTTGCTTTTCTGTTTGTAAATAACTTAAGATGTTTAGACATGGCTAAATCCTCTAAAATGGTGTCACACAGAGCTGTACAGTTTTGTTCCTGACAGGGCAGTACTGCTTTTTCTGGCCCCACCCGCACTAATGCATAGTCAGCCCTCATATGGGGATTTTCTCAATAGTTTTGCAATGAATGCTTGTGTGGGGCCATATGGACCATAATGATATATAACCAGTGAGGTGTTGCCTTAAGTGAATGTCTCTGAAAACAATAATTGAACACACGCACGGCCATTGTGATGTGACTAGTTTTCACATTGTACTTTATATTTCTTCAAATCACGCAACTTTCAAGCAATAAATGCTGCATAATGTCTGCAAAATTTTGCAGATTGTAAACAAAATTGGATGGCAACTAGATGAAATTGGAGACAGCAAAAACTATTTTGGGCCTGTTTTCATTGTTTAACTGATTTGTCATTTTTTGGCGTGCGACAGTTTGCAACAATTATTACAAGAAGTTGGGGGTTTGGTGCTGTTTACAGCTTAAAATATGGCGGTGATTTGACAAAATATGACAGATATCAATACACCTTACAAACCTTCAGTTATTATTACTGCTGTTAAAGTTGTGTTTAAAGTACTGTAAGTTTTAAAAGAAATGAGCAGCAGTGTTTTGTTAGGTATTGTCATGAACAGTCACACACATTTTTATTATGTAACGTTTTGTTTGTACGTATCTTCTGTGATTTCAGTTTGATTGACTGGCTTATTTCTTTCACTATCGAATAACGTGTGTATATTTTTAGGACACATATTGTCATAGGTCAAACTGGGTGTCCTGTCCCGATGTCCAGTTGCATGACATCGAAAACGTCAAAAGGCGGCAGATTATCAGACAGAAGCGATTGCTCATAATTATTTGCAATGAAATGCTTCCTAATGCAACTTCAAAGCTATCGAAGACAAATAGGAAAGATCAGCAATTTCAGTTTTTTTTTTGGTTACAAGTCACTTTATTTTGTGGACGCACGAAGGCTGTTATGTATCCTCCTTACACCAGGTGTGTTTATAATTTATGTTTTCAATGTTCTTCCGAGGAAACACAAAGAAGATTGTGCTTTATGGCCGGCTGCCCCAACAAGTGTGGGTACAATATTATAATATTACAATATCATCTGGTGGATAAGTACCAGCAAAACCAAATGATGTATTCAGTGGATAGCACTATTCACTCCTCAAACAACTGGGACCTGGTGGTGTCAGCTTTCTTGGTTGTAGATTCTGCTTAAGGTGATTCCCAAGTAATAGAAGTAACTTTGACATAAGATTTTCTTCAAACTTTCACTGAATGTTGCCTTCATTATAGCTAGTGACTCTAAATGTTCAGTGAAAAGAATAGGTCATCAAACTCATTAATTTTAGGAGATATATAAACTGCAGGCTGAATTTACTTGAAAGGGGTGCTATCTAGGACATGCTTATTCCATTGCTTCATGCTTTGTTTGGCAGAAATAGGAAGGACAACACTGACATTAATTCATAAATTGACGAAGATGAGAGAATTGAATTGATCAAAAGCAACAATTCGGTGTTTGTTTTATGACGGACATACAGTGTACGTGCTCACAAGGAACTGAAAACCAAACACTATAAAAACTAGAGAGATAGTCATACCTATTGCAGATTATTGCATCTAACATTTATAGTTAGAAGATGCAGGTATATATAAATACATTGTTATATTTTAAAAATATGAGAATTGGCATAAGGCCACAGGTGAGAGATCACAATGTCCCTAGTGTACTTACGTGTACCAAAGTTTCCAAACCTGGTGGTATTGGAATTAATGATGTTATGTATGTGTCACACTAGATCTCAGTTGGTAACGGTGACAATACTGGATAAGCTGGCTCTTGACAATATTGTACACAGGGGTTATAGATTATTTACAAATTTATGGCTAGTGTTGGCCCTTCTCTCGACAAGCGACTGTAAATGATCAGCCCCACTAAGGAATTAGCGTAAGATAAGTTTGGGAAAATGACAGCGAGTGCACACTTCTGAATCTTTTTTAATGCTTGCGATAGGTATTGTGGTAACCAAGCAATAGTGAGAGAGGCGTATTCCAGTACGGGTCTTTAACAGCAAACAATACACAGTAATAATTCTTGGTTTTCACATGATGTGATTAAAAACTACACAGCCTTCCAAGTTTTTATCGTCATCAGGTATAAGACGTTTTGCTTGCTTGTTTTCAGCTTGGTAGCGTGTTTTGTTTTGAAAGTAGAGCAGTTTGAATTTCAGAGTTCTTCACATTGCATGACATAAAGATGGCTGCCAAGACAAATCTCGTGTACAGGGACATCGATTCGGAATGAAGAACAATGAAGTGTTCAAAATAGCCAAAGTGAATTCCAGCTGTTTCCACTGGTTTTTGGACACCAAGATGGCATCTCCACATTAAAATCTATAATTTTGAGCGGAACTTTTTGCAGAGTAACTCAAATATGGGACTTTGCACGGCCCTGACACTTAGTTTTAACACTCTTCTCTAATAATCTCGATTTCTTGACTTCATTTTGAGTGATTTTAGATTTTACCTGAGTGAGGTGAAAACCAAGAATATCACCAGTCACTACTCCAAAACTAAATATCATTAATTTTTATATTTTCATTGTCATCATTATTTAATATTAAACATTGTTAGGCATCCAAACATTAATTATTTCCATGTGGCTACCTTGTTTTTGTTTTATGTTGTTGAAACATGTTGTCTTGCGTTTTACAGTGATTTGAATTATGGTGTAGGTACATGTACAGTATAGTAGAGAATTTTATAGTGTTTATTGTTAACTAGAGATTTGAGTGCTGTCAAACATTAATTTGATCAGTGAAGTGCTACCCATCAGTAAAACATTGATTTTGTTCTCGTGTTTGGTTAAGCAACATTTTGCACACTGAGACTTCCACTCAGGCATCATGTGTAAAACTGAACCAAACACATTATTTCAAGTACAGTATGAACTTGAAATAAAGGCTCTTCAGGTTGTCCAATTCTAAATCTTCCTTTTCTTTGTCACTGATTGATTAAATTGGCTGATCCGTTCACAAAGTAAAAACACAAAATTTATAAATACAAGAGACAAGAAGCAGGCTGGACCTAGACCCCTTCTCCTGGCAAGAGAGTTTCAGTGCAAATTATGTATATGTATATGTGTGTGTATATATCCTTATTGCAAATAGACTGTTTCGTAGTTGCAAGGCTAGCAAACTTACAAATTAATTTTGTTTTTGATTTTCTTCTTTTTTGACAGCTGCTCCTAATGTTTCAGTAGGTATGTTATAAAAATTGTTTAGTACGTAGTTCAGTACTATTCTGCTAGTTTTTAATTAGTTGATGTACTATGACTGCAATTAAAGGGATGTGTGCTTAACCGCCTACTCCAGCTATTTTTGTGAATTCAAGGCCAAATTTCAAGCAACAAAGGGTGCTGCGATGGACTGTCACATGTTGAAGGCAAAAATTCCAGGCAACAGGATGAAAACAGAGGAAATGAAAATTTATTTTTCCTATTTTCATGCTTTTATATTCCCTTTTTATTTTATTTTAATGTTTATTTTTACTTTCTTGCATACAACTTGCAGCAGTCCATTGCAGAAGTTCAGCGTTCTTTAGCAACGTAAATATGAAAACATACAGGCCTTCATCTGTAGCACTCGGTGCGCTTGTGTCATGATGTTTAGCTGGTTGCTGAGCTTCACAGGCGAGACAAAAATTGATGAATATGACTGGAGCAGTTTTGTGCCACCAACTAGTTTGATCATTACAATCCTTGACAATACAAGTGCTTGTATGATAATTTTTGTTGATGATAATATTATTAATTTGCGACAAATTATTAATACACTCTAGCTGGACAAAGTAGTCTTGCCTTGGCCATTCAAAAGTGGACATTGCAGTGCACCTGATAAATCACTACCCAGTGGATAAGCCCTCTAGCAAAACCAATTGAGTTACCCAGTGAATATGGTGATTTATCCGGTGGATAGGGGCTATCCTCCCTTTAAACATGTGGGGCTTCGGTTTTATTTCATTACAGCTGGTTGTTTTGGAACGACAACATTGCATTCGAATTCAGGAATAATAAGCTCTGTTGGCTGGCCCATTCCCGACCTACATGTATTTACTAGAGATTGTTATTGGAAGATTGATGTTGGAAGCCGTAATGGAGTCAGAATTGCCTTCATGGACTTGGATCTTGATTCTAATTTTGGATATTGTGACAATGAGAAAGTCAAAGTGAAAGGTGAGAATTATCACCGTCAACATAGTGATTGTGAAATCTGTTTCAGCTGGTTTTTACTACCGATTGAATCAGTCAGGTGTAATCAGAAGAGCATATCCTTACCTTACTACCGAATGAAAATCAAACATTAGTCGTTAGCAATTCTTTTGATTCCCACTCATACTGTGTCACTTACAATCAAATGAAAACCATACTGTCAGAGTTGCGAACAGAAGCTGGTCAGAAATATAAACCAGTCGTAGTTCACAAGCTCCAACAATGCAGTTTTCACTAGATCATAAGCAACGGAGTCAGAAGTGGAATCAAAAGAAAAAATGGAAACGTTCTTATCCATGTACTGTAACTCCTTCCGTTGGAGTGGCTTTCAAGCCTGCACTTTTTTCAGGCTTTTTGGAACTGCACACACGGTGAGTTGGTCACTTTACTGCGATGACCACAGTTTCATCATAAATTATCATTTCATATCCACAGTTCAAATAAGTATTTCATATTGTTCTCTGTCATGCCTTCACTTAACGCGTTATAATAAAGTTTCGATATAATGCGCCTTCTGATTGGTTAAAACAGTGTGCTTTATGAGAGTACAGATGCTCGGCTGACGCCACTCGTAGGATTTGGAAAAGAAATTTTTCCAAAAAATTTCGCCGAGTGCGTGGGGAAACTAAGAAATTCTTTATTATAAAACAAATAGAGAAGCCTTGCTTGTGATCAGTTCTGTTGGAAAGCACTTAGGAAGCGGATAGAACACTCGAGAAGTAGGGAAAACATTCGACTAGGTCTCGTGTTTCCCCAACATTTCTTTCATGCTCTATCCCCTTCCTGTATGCAACACAACAGATCACAGACGAGCCTTCTTTATTTGTCAAATATTACAGACTCGCAATAATTGTGACCAGCTCCCAGATGGCGTGATAGCTCAGTTGGTACAACACTGTGCAGCGTAATCACATAGTCATGGGATTGAGTCCTGTTCAAGCCTGGATTTTTTTCAGCCCTCTTTGCAACTGCTTAAGATACTCCACTAGCTGCATTGATCATTCTAACTTCAATTGCTTCATATCCCCAGTTCAAATAGATGAAATTTCACATTATTCTTTGCCACATCTTCACCTCTTACAGATATAAAATGATGTAGGTAGATGGTAGATCAATGTGCAGCGCAATCACACCGTCATGCGATTGAGTCCCGTTCAAGCCTGGATTTTTTTCCCCAGGCTTCTTTGCAACTGCTTATTATAAGTTGCTCACTCAACTGCAATGTTCACACTTTCATCATAACATTAAGCCATTATTAGAAAGAAAAAAATCCAGTGATGAGTACCATTATTTTGGCCACAGACGCGGCTAGTAATTTACAGTTTGTTGTTCCTTTATACATCACTCACCATTATCATTACTCAGCTACTGGAAGAAATGATAGGGCATAGAAACATGTCAGACACACAGAGAGCATTCTCAGCCGTGTTCAGGGCGGCAAGTTTCGGTTCATTCTCTTACATGAGGTCGGGGGTTACAACTTGAAAGCTCACCAATCACTGCAGCAGAAATTAGTGGTTTCATGGAGTGCACATTTCAGCAGTGTCTTAACAATGCATCACTTACATGTAGTGGCAGTTGACTACTAGACAATAGAGAGCCTTCGCTTCGCATTTACAGCCAATTGTTAATGGCAAACGACAGGCTGTGCTTGTCATAAAACTATGAAAATCGTCTTATTCTAGCTCATTTCTCACTTTTTAGTACCGTTGCTTGGTAGCTATGAATGGCTAACAGGGAAGAGATAAGCTGAAATTATCTATCTATTTATCCCTCTGTCTGTTTGTCCATCTGTATGTCTGTCACCGAGTTATTGCACATTTTTTTTTCCTGGGGACATTACCGGTAGTTTAAATAACTTTACTGTACAGTAAAGTGAGGTACAGTTTGTGAATCTATGAACATGTGTAACCTTAATTACTGGTGCCACGATTTTGAGAAGGGGTAGTAGGCAGTGTTCTCCAGAAGTACTGAATGCACGTGCGTGGATTTGGACTCTTTGTAAAGAGACACGAATTAAGAAAGCGATAAATAAAAGTTGCTTCAAAAGAGTGGACCGTGTGAAACGTCAATGATTTTATTTTCTGAGGGGTACACCAATTAAGTTTATATGAAGTTGCTGGATGGAAGATGTATGTTCCTTTGTGAGTGTATTCGCATACAAACCCTCAGTTAAATTTAGATCGAGCATGAAAAAGTGCGGAAGATCTGAAAGATGGAATGACTAGAAAAATGTTCTGGGTTTGTTTGTCTTGTTTTATTTTGTTCTTAACATGGAAGATATAGTAAATGGTACTTCAAGGGTTTGACTCAAGTTCAAAGTAAAAACTTACCATTTCACTTCATGATCTGACAAGTCGGGCCCAGTCCCCTCGTTTTGCTACTGTGTTCTCACCTTGCACGGACCTGGTACCCATCCTCCTTGTTCCTTGTGGCACATAGGGCCTCCACAGAGTTTGTCCAACTCTCCCTGTTGGCTGCCACCGCTCGCACCTCCTCCCGAGAGCTTCAACCTGCCTCTCTCCTCTCCTTTTCCACAGTCCTCTTCCATGTCGCCTGAGGCCTCCCTCTTCGCCTTTCGCCTCCTGGTGCCCAGGTCATAGCCACATTACCATCGCTACCATGATCTTGTCTCAAGACTTGACCGATTATTTTCAATCTTCGTGATTTAACTTCCTTGCTCATCGGCCTCATTCCTGATCTTTCCAGTATATCCTCAGTTCCAACATGATCATATCTTGCCTTCGAATTCGCGTGATTCTTCACAAGCATCTGCTGTGAAACACATCGACTGCCATATCGTCTCCTTTATTCATCTTCCATGTCTGATACCCATATAGCAAGACAGGTAGTACAAGGGTCTTGTAAAGCCTAAGTTTACTTTTCTCGAGATGTTATTGGAGCTCCAGATCCTCTTAAGCTTGGTGAAAGCACCCCTTGCCTTGGATAGTCTGTTCCTAAGATCCTTCATACCACCGCCCTCCTTGCAAACTCTGGCTCCCAAAAAGGTGAAGTCAGTGTTCTCACACTTTAAAATAATGATAATTGCATACTTTTTTCTGCCTCTGTCCTTGTTGGTCTCGAAATGAGTTACATTGCATCCCTGGGGTCCCGTTCTTCAAAGGTAAGTAAATAAATTAAGATTCTCGCACCCATTTGGGCACTTGATTGGTAGGTACTGGCTACTCTCCGGGCCATGATAGCGCAAGGTTTTCAATCTTGCAGCTCTAGCAAAATTACGTACATGTCAAACATTCAGCCAGTTGCACAACAAAAATCCTTCTCCCACAGTGGAGTATTTTAACAGGTGGCAAGTTGGGGCCAGGGTTATATTAAAATTAACAATCATTGCCCTTTTGGCAGGGGGTGCAATTTTCATGATATTACATGAATTATTGCCTCTTGGGGCAAAGTTTCAATACACACCTCTTTGGAAACGATTTCCACCCTCTGGGTCGGAATAAATTATCAGTCCTTTTATATTAACATTTTCTAACTTTTCAGGTGGGTCGAGCAACCAATCATATGATTCCTCGACGACCATTCAAAACTCGATATGCGGCGACAGGACGGCATTCTCACTCACGTCATCGAAGGACCGAATTTGGATCAGATACAAGTCCAACGGTTACTATAATGTTCGCGGTTTTGTGGCTGGTTATGTTGTTTATGATAACAGTAAATGTAAGTGTGGAGGGTGATGACTAAACTCATTGATTTTGATTTCAGTAAAAATAGAACTTTCCTCATCAACAGTCAACTGAACAGTTGCCTTTTTCAGTTTAATATTGGAAGAGTTTTCTGCATTATTACTGTTACCATTGCCATTTGATTGCTACTTAACAATTAACCTACGAGTCCGAGTTTTTCATGAGTGAAGAGATAATCAACGAGGCACGTAAGGCCAGGTAGATTACTTGACTCATAGAAAACGAGAACAAGTCTTGGTCGTCTATTTGTTTTAGTAGAAATCCGCTCACGTACTACCTTCGAATGTATTCCAGTCCAAGGGCCTTGTGCGCCTTTGTAATCAGTAGGGACCGTGAGAATAAAAGTAAACACAGCAATTTGTCCTAGTATGAAAAATTTAATATCAGTATGTTTAACGGCTGAGGACACATTTGCTGCTTATTTGACCGAATATGTAAGGGTTATTTTTAGGCAACGAGGGGACGCATTGGGGTTTCCATATTGTGAAATAGTATAACATACATGTTTTGTTGTTGTTGTTGTTGTTTTGTTTTTGATACGCCGACCAAAACAACCAAAATGCCTGCCAACCAAGCTTGACAGTACATTAGAGATTCCGAAAGTACGCACTGGGATTTTAACGTTGTCGAATAGTGCTGACAACTTTACAAACATTTTTTTTCACCCCTTTAAACAAAGTTGGCAGAAATGAGTGAGTCCGTGGGAGAAGGGAGGGTTAGGAGATGAGGATCCAAAAACTTTGCTTCACACCCTGGTGTGAAGCAAAACGAGCCATGTGAAAAATAAGGTATGGTATGGTATGGTATGATATACTTTATTTAAATGAAAGAAACGCGCTAGCTCCAACAACACTTAGCTAGTTTCCATGGGGGGCGTGTTGTACATACGTGGCGGAGAAGATTAAGCCCAATAAAACGACATTAAAATACATCACCAGTTGGTTTCACAGCATCGCGCTGCTATATTTAAAACTTATTTTTAGAAACTCTCTCTTCGGTTTAGGAAGTGTCAGATCCTTTGCACTATTACGGAGATGATAATTAGTCTGATCAGCCCGAGGCCGGGCGCGGTGTCGTCATTTAGTATTTTGTACATCAACGTTGACTTGGCACGAAACCGTCTCTTATCTAGTGTATCCCAAGAGAGGGTCTCAATTATATCAGCCGAACGAATATCATAACTGGCACCAGTTAAACTCGAGCAGGCACGAGAGCTGAGCAAAATGCCTCGCGAGGCATTTAGTTCAGTCAGGCGTTTCCGTCTGTGTGTGGTGAGAGTTTGGTGAGGAATTCACCTCATGAGGCCGTGAAGACAGTGTTTGATATTTTCCTCAAGGACTTAGGTAAAAGGCCAACAGGATCTTCCCTTCCTACCCTTCCCATTGGAGTTGTGGTTGTCGATGGGAGAGGGCGGCTGGGGGGGGGGGGGGGGGGGACCGAACGCATCACATTTTCATTGCAAATTCAACCCACTCCATTCAGAACCGCTTGTTAATGATTTTACGATTTGAAGCCGCCATTGTTTTTGTCCAAAACGCCGGCTTTTTTGCTTCTCACTATCTACCACTCAATAGATTGTGAGTAGCGAGCCAATCTGATTACAAGATTCGTGATGTTATGTTAGTGGGTTTCTACTAATACTATTAATTTTTTACCATTACTATCATTGTCGTTATTATTGTTATTATTATTGTTATTGTTATTAGTTGCTATTGATGTGGATAAAATACCTCCTTGGAGACAAAGAAAATTACTTACAAACTACGTGTAGAACCTTTTTGGTTGCAGGAAAAGATACATTGCAGTCCCTTTTTTTTTCTCTCATGGTCCTCTGGGTGTCAATAGCCAACAGTAAAATTAATTACTGTGGAGTGGGAATATATTTGAGACCAATTATTTTTTTCCGTAAATGCCATTGCTGTCAGGTTTTGATTCGTGCTTGCAAAGCTAAAGAGTAGGCAGACCCTACGAGTAAAGACAAGCAGTAATGCTTCGCATGTATTTTGCTAGAGCTAAGAAACCAGCATTGTTTTTTGTCCCCAGCAACAAGTGGTTCGTCTACAAGCTCATCTATTATTGTCGGGATTGTAGTTGGTATCGTAATTTTCGCAGTTTTTGCTTCGTGCATATATTATGTGTTTGTGTACCGGAGGAGACAACTCGCGCGTCAGCAGGCGTTGCAGACTCAAGCGATGACCACACAAGTTGATGTATCAACACAGAAAAGTGCTATTCACCACCCACCACCTCCCCCTCAAGCAGGATATGGACCACCACCAGGGGCAGGCTGCGCCCCTTCCCCACCCGTAGGTTATGGACCACCGTCACAGGGCTATGTGGCAGCACCGTACGCTCAGCACGGTGAGCTTTTTTATTGGTGCAGTATCAATGCACATTAGGAAAAACTCATGGCTGTTGTCAGTATTATTGATGTACTTCAATTTAGCTTTTTGGGAGAGTCATTTGCATAGATAGGTAGTTTATTTACCCACATAACGCCTGGGAGCATTTAGCATAGTCATCACACTGCACAACTTGGTGCAATTATTAATACAAAACATGTCCTATATTTAAGCAATAGAGGACTTTTTCTGTGTTTACATAGCCTCATGTAAACACGAGAAGGGGTTGGGCGAATTCGAGACTGTTATGCAAACCCGAGACGCAGTCGAGGTTTGCATAACTGGAGAATTCTCCCAACCCCTCGAGTGTTTACATGAGGCTATGTAAACACGGATAAAAGTCCTCTATTGCTTTTATAAAATATTTCTCAAAAATAATTCGACAAATGAAGGAAAGTGCTGTTTGTTTTACTTCTTGATTGAAACAGGTTTTCTCGATACACGCTCATATTTCCTACCAGCCAATCAAAACGCGCGTTTGACAACACAACCAATCAAAATTCGTGTGATGTCACAACCGTGTTTACATACTCTCATCTAAACACACCTATTGACCAATGAGAGCGCGCGTACTATCCTAATTATTTTATAAATAAACTTAAAGACAGCGATAAGAGTTCCTAATACAACTTTAATAACTTTCTAAAAAGATATATGCAATAATCAAATTGAATTCTGAAAAAAACTAACGATGTATAAATGGTACCAGGTTTAATTGCGTTCGACGTTAGGAGGGCGCAATTTTTGATGCTGGATGTCCTGTTTTCGTTGTCGTCGTTCGTCTGCTTTTTCAGCGCCATCTTGAATTACGTCATAGCCAGTTTTACACGGGTTTGTATGGCGTCAATTTGCACCAACACGCTGATTTTGGGCAAGGGGGCATTTTTGCTGCCCGTATAGGGCAGCTTTCTTTTCCAAAAGTTATTTGCAAATGAGAGTTGTGAGAGACAGTTGTCCTTATCCGAGAAGACTAGAAAGTCGAACCATTTACATCTGTCTAAACAAAGGCGGCACCTTCTCCTCAGTTATTTAAGACCCTGACTGTTGGTTCAACCTGGGTTCAAAGTCTATACTGCTCGTTCAACTTAACCAGCTGATCGGCGGTCACCATCACCATTGACCATTTAATGTTGTTCGAAAAGAAAACTTCCGAGAAGCATTTCAAAATTTTCATTCTGTAACAGGTACATCGGGGCCTTATCCACCGGCACCACAAGGGGGCGCACCGCCTTATCCCCCTGGACAAGCTGGAGAAGTAACACCATCAGCACCATACCCCCCTGGAACCTACCCCCCATCACCTCCTGGAGGCCCACCATACCCCCAATAATAGTGGGTTACTGTGTGAGTGCCATCTTTCTCAAAGGTTTTTTTTTCTTTTTTTTTCTTTGTAATTATTGATTTTTTAAATTCTTTACGCTGGCGGTCTTGGTGGGGAGAGCACAAGCAAGTGCCTTTTAGCGCGAAAACGAGAGGCGAATTCGCGAGGGGACTGGTAGGGTCTCGTTTTCTCGGCCTCTTCGCTCGAAAAGCCGCTCAATCTTGTGCTCCCCAACAAAACCGCCAGCCGCGCAAGCGACGTTATCATCATGATTGTTTTTATAATCATCATCATCATCATCATCATCATAGCCTGCGTGCAGCCAGATGTGCAATTCGAAACCCACAGCCCACGACAAAACAACCCACTTCACATTTTGAGTTCCAAAACACACTTTTTCCTTTCGTGTCACCAAATATTTGCATATTCATCAGCAAAAACCCCCTCCACCCCCGAGCAATGTTGTTTAGATCAAAATTCTATGGCACAAAGGGACTAGCAACATTGACTGGGGGAAGAGTGAGTCAGGAAGGGGTACTTTTAAGCACGGGAAAAAAGTGGCAGTGTCTGAACACGTTTGTTGGGATTGTAGGTCAAAGCGCAGTGATATATTGTACTTGGTCAGTAACACAGACTGCATTTTCAATGCCATCATCTGTATCATTTTTGTCATCATAATCATCATGCACATCGTGCCGATTATCATTTCCAACCAAGTCTTCATCATCCTCATTTTATAATTATTGTCATTGTTGTTATTATTGTTGTTATTGTCATTGTTATTACTTTGATCATCATCGTCACTGTTTTCCGATCATTTCGGCATCATTGCAACCAATTTTGCCTTTGCCTTTGTCTTAACGTTGCCGTCACCAAAACTTAATGTTACATGTCATCCTGCCATATTAGCGATGTTATGGTGTTATCTTCTTCTTTGCAGGTCCCAGTCTACACGTCGACGGTTGATAGTAAATACGACACCAACACATTTCGGCAAGATTCAAGAATACCCGGCCACTTATTGGCATATTAATAGCCTTGTGTTGCTCTCTGTGTTGTTCTTCAAACGATGCCGTAACAAGAATACGATAGCGATCAATAGTGACCGGATATTCAGCAATTGCTGCTACATTTTGGATGTCTCTTTGGATACAGAAGTATACCTATGATGTGGAAAGACACGCACTTACGTCCAATCCCAAGTGCCGGCCTAACATCTTAACTTAAGATGACCCATTATCTGTCATTGACATTACAATAGTGCGTTGAGAGTCCTGGTAAAGGAATTATGGGGTTTTCTTTTAGGTTCTGTCATTTGACTTCTTTAAAGTATTTGATATGGTTTCCTACAGATTTTTCTGTGGTAATTGATAAATGTTAGACTTTGCCGCGTATAGACCACTTCCATACAAAGTAAATGGCGGCATCATTATTTTAAAAATCAATCTACTGGCCTCCTTTTGGACTTTTTTTTTTTTAATTTAAATTTTGCATATCCCAGCGAGGCGAGAAGGCTTATTAGCATAAAAACAAATGATATTTTGTTTGGCCGCCATTATATGAAGGAGGTCGATTTTAAAAACCCTACACTGTGTATTGGGTTATAGACTTTTGAAATGAATAGCGGCATGGGGAGCGGGGTTGGCGGTAGTGGAGAGAGCACTCGCCACCCCCACTTCGAACCAGGTTCAATAATAATAATAAATAACAAGCAGGGTTCGCACGGGTCATGGAAAACCTGGAAAGTCATGGAATTTTAGTATTTCAGTTTCCAGGCCTGGAAAGTCATGGAATTTAATTATCGGTCATAGAAAGTCATGGAAAATTATAGTTATGTGTGGTAGGTAAATTATTGCAGATGTCGAAGCAAGGACAAAGTAAAATACAGGCGAGTTGTGTGTCAGAAAATACCCCAAAACAAGCATGTAAAGTTTGGGTCATGGAAAACTGGTGAAAGTCATGGAAAAGGTCCTGGAAAGTCATTGAATTTGAAAAGCTCTTAACAGTACGAACACTGAACAAGGCACCTTTTTTATTTTATTTTCTATTTTTTTTTTTAAATGTCAACGTATTTAGCCCTTGAGCACTACTCGGGGACACTGCATAGAACTCGTCGGTATGAGTATCACCCAACTAGTGGACTAATGCAAATCCTGCATTTTCATTGGCTACGCTACTAGATGACTATTAGTAATAGTCCTCGAGTAGCGAAAAGCGTGACGCTTTCTTTCGTTTTATTCCCAAATAAATATTTCTTCAACTTGCATTTGCTAACTTTATCATTGCCTTTTCTGTCCGACTAGTTGGGTGATACTAAAACAATTAGACCCTTCGCCCTCAAGGGCCACGGGTCAATAGCCAGTTCGGCTTCGCCTCATGGGCTATTGACCGTCTAATTGTTAATTAGTCCGGAGGGGATCACAGCAACATATTACACATAAAGGAAAATTACATGTCTAAGCTAAGAATAATGTAGCGTGCGTGATAAGTATAGGTATAGGATTCAACAGCTAAGTAGGCTTAGAGCCTAGATTTAAAAAAATTGTACCGTTACTTTCAACTAAGTTATTAGGGAGACTGAAAAATTAAGAAAAGTAATCGTTCTTTGTCTCTTTTTCTTGACGCAATCTCTAATGAGGGCTCCTGCGAGTTATTTCATACTTAATTTAATGGCGAAATGAGCAGCTTGCGTCAATAGCGACTTTCAGATTGGAGGGTCAAGGGGAACGAAGACGCTGGGTACGAGGGTGGATTGGAGTACGAGTTTTCCCTTCTGAGCATGCGCACTTCAAAGAATTTCGACCTGAAAACCTAGGGCGCGTTCCATTCAACCAAAACTCCCGGAAAGAATTTCCGAAATTTTTGCGTGTCGAATGGAACGATACCTGACTGAACCGGTCTCGTTCCATTCCCGCTCGGGCGCGATTCCCGCCAAGATTTAAAATGGCGGACCATGTTACAACCTTTGCCGAGGCAATCTTTGCGGCTGGGCGATTCTTCACCAGAATTTTCGAAATGAGTTTCCGGAAATTTTCTGTTCCATTCGATTTCTTACTGGAATTTCCGGAAATTTTGGTCGAATGGAACACGGCCCTAATTCGTGTGCTCAGAAGGGAAAACTCGTACTCGTGGTCGTACGGTCCGCATTAGATAACACCGGGGTGAAGTAGATTTCTGCGCCCGCAATGATGAGAATTCACACAAAAACCCTAACCCTGACCGCTTGTCACTAAATCTACCTCATCCTATGTTATTTAATGTTAACCTAGTAGTACTCGTACTCCGATCTGAAATAAGATCCCGATTTATCTGATACGGCAGGATTAATCTAAACTAGTGCATCCTTATCTTATAGATCTTCGTTCATCCTAGTATCACTGACAGTGGGATATCGATGGCCATGACAAAAACGCCCCGCTTTTCTGTGTACACGTTCGGGGGAGGCAATATCGTTTTAGAAAGAGGGGTACCACCCTTGAGTGGTATATCCAAGCACTGGACGGACCATTGAAGAAGACACCAGTACTGGATCGAAAGATTTAAGACCTATCTCTCTAACGCCTTCTATTTCTAAAGTGGCAGAAGGATTCGTTGTTGAAGACTATCTCAAGCCTGCTGTACTCGATGTTATTGATAGTAGCCAGTACGAGGCAGTCCCGAAAGCGTAAACTACTTTGGCTTTAATAAGCATGTTGTATGCATGGTCCCTGAACACTAACGGGAACGGAGGGACTGTACGAACCCTACTTTTCGATTATCGGAAGGCGTTCGATTTAATAGACCATTCTATATTAGTCAACAAATTACGTAGTCTAACAATACCATGTAGTATAGTTAACTGGATCATTGATTTTCTGTCTAACCGATCTCAAAGAGTCAAGCTAGCAAAAGGTTATTCCGAGTGGGGCGCAGTCCCCTCCGGGGTACCGCAGGGTACCAAATTGGGCCCATGGCTCTTTGTATTTAGAGGTAAACACCACATTTATGGAAATTTGAAGACGACACCACAGCATCCGAAGTCGTTCAGAAAGGGAATACCATTAATGCACAGAGAATAGTTAATCAGGTTGTTAAGTGGTATACCATGTAAATAGAGTACAACTGCAAGGAGTTCTGAATCTCGTTTGCCCGGAATCCAGTTGAACTGGATGCGGTTGTTATCGACAGAAAAGAAGTAGAAGTTGTAAGTACCGCAAAGTTGCTAGGACTTACTATAAGCGCCAACCTAACTTGGAATGCACACATTGACGAAGTAGTTAGGAAAGCTAGTAAGCGATTGTATTTCCTAGTACAGCTCAAACGCACGAAATTATCACCAACAGATCTAATTCTTTTCTACAATACGTGCGTAAGGTCCGTAGTAGATTATGCCATTCAGGTATTTTATAACGCATTGCCGCAGTATCTCGTCAATGAGCTTGTTTCTTATTGAGAAAAGGGTGATCTCAATCATTATGCCCGGCCCGGTACGAGCTACAATAATGCATGCGAGATCCTTGACATAACACCTATGGTGGATCATATTGATTCATTATGTGATAAGCTTTTCCATAGCATCGCATCCGATAAAGACCATGGGCGAAATAGCTTACTCCCACCATTATATAAGAATCCAAGGTATAATTTAAGAAACCACCGTCTTTACAATATGCCACATGTCCGCACTAATAGGCCAAAGAACTCTTTTATACTTGCAATGGTCGCCAAGCAAATCGCATTTTGTAGGTAAATTTTTTTATTAGTGGAACTTGCAACGATCATTGTAGGTTATTTTCCAAATTATATATTACATTTTCAAACATCTAAAGAATTCTGAACATTGTCGCGCCTTGTGCTCAGCAGACTGTTTCCATATTTTAGATCACGCCTCTACCAGTTTCCAGCTCAAGATAAAAGAGGCTATTCATATTCAAAGAGAACAACCTTCTTTGAATCAACAATTACATCATGTAAACCTAAAACTATCCTTTTTATTCTCACATTGTCACGTTTTATGCACATTCTCTTGTTACTAGCATAATTAGCATTTTTTCCTTCGTATAAATTCAACTTCTAACGCTTTGTACTTTAATTAACTGAAGATGACAGAAGTTTTTGTCGAAACACTGTATTACAAACTTAAAAGTTTTGTCGTTTTCTTTAAATTTCTGACTTGCCTGCTAATATCAAGATCCTTTGGAAATGTCATAGTTATAAGAAGTGTATAAAGGTTTTATTGTGATGGGTATCATTTATTTGATCTTTTTAAACATAGTATGTATATTATGTTTAATCATTGTAGTAAATTTAAATTTATAAATCTTAGTATGTAAACAATTGCGTAATTCAGCCTATGGGCTGCGATGCGATTTTAATAAACATGTACCTACCTACCTACCTACCTACCTACCTACCTACCTACCAACCATTGACGTGCACTCAGTTTCTTTAACATTCTGTGGACAGCTTCGAAAATTCTTCCTTATCTTGCGCAAGACTTCACTCGCTTTACCAGAGGTAGACGAAAGGTGCGAAGAGCATTTCAGATTGCTTGTTAGGGTCACCCCTAGATAAGAGATGTTATTGACCTGTTCAAGTTGACTCCACAAAAGGTATATTTCTTTTATAGTGGGGACTGCGTACAGATGCAGATTATTTTGAACTTTGACGACCCAATTAAGTTAGTTTGAAAATCAAATTATCGCCGGTTCTTATAAATTTTCAGAGAACACTTTTAACAGCACTCCATTCCAAACCTACAATTTATCGATGACCAAATGAAGGAATGAAGAAATCAAACGAACACAGACACAAAAAGAAACATCAAAGGCCACCAAAGAAGTTGAAGATTTCTGATCAACTTGTTTTATTTTACAAGCCAGAGTTTTACTACTTTCACGTGTCTCCAACGACTTTATGTTTTGCAAGCAGCTTTTAAAGGTTAGTACAAAATTCAAAAAGTCCCCTTGCAGATGATAGATTTTGAAAGAACGTTTTCCTGTTAAGCCACTATCAGCTTTCTCTGCGGCCTGCCCGACAAGTTGTAAGGCATTGTGGACATGTGAAAGTAGGGGATAAGGTCAAAGAATTGCACGTTTCTTTCCCAACTAGTCCACATTTAACTGCGTGTCGGTGTTTGCAATTGAATCCCCTGGGCATCACGCGATGGAGTGCCGATCCGAGACCTGCTTGTTTGTTGCGAGGAAGTTTAATGGTTTGCCTGTGACACATTTTCTTATGCATGCGCAGAAGGGTCGAGAGCATGAGGGTTTTCTGTATTCTCGCTAGTTCAACATGTTTTTTTGTCTTTTGTACACAAGTAGGATGAAATTAAATTGCTCGTGTTCTTAAAGCTTTGTGGACTTGTGACCGAGCAACAATCGCTGCGAACATAGTTGGTGCTTTTGCCCACAAATCAAAAGGCTTCTCATCCAAGGAAACTGGAAAGCGAGAATGAGGAGTCGAATTTTTCTAAAACTAAGTAAATTGTTTCAATGGAACTAGTACTAGTAAAAAAAAATGTAATTTCTGGCGTTTGAGTGTACTAATTAGACAGAAACGGCACGGGAACAGAGGGGCCTGGGTACGACTGTATGTATTGCATGATGGGTATTATGCCTGTCTATAAAGTTTCAGTTTGTCACGTGGTAAAGCATTCTAGGCCTGCATCAGTCATCTCTAAGCTATTTTTTTTGCAAATTATTTTTTAGTTATTTACTTTCTTATTTTTGTGACTAGATTCCTTTTAAACCCCGGTTTGTGCCACTGCATTGGTTCGGGGAATACGTTTCCAGTTTTTCACGCACGGGTCTTTTGGTTTTTCGTATCCTGCAGTGTCACATTTGTGTAACGTAGATCGTTTGTTGCCGTTGTTTTTGTACTTCCAATTGAGTTCACGCTTGCCACTGGTGAGAGGCCCAAAATAATGCGTAGTGTAGTTGAAACATACAAAAATCGTTTTAGAGTGAACGCGAACGCAAGATGGCAGCAAAAGAGCTCGGAGAGTACCAATTATAGCAACAACTAGTCCTAACAGGTGCTTGAACTCCTTGTATGTGTTTGAGCTGGACAAATAACTCGAAAAATATTCACTGCCCGGGTCGTTAAAACCTGAGAAAGAAAAAAATCAATTATAACGACCCAAGTAGGAGAACAAAAGGGCGTAGCCCTTAGTAACGAAGTTACAGTGACAGGAAAGGAACTACTCGGGCAAGTGGAAGAGCCAGATGAGTGATAACTCATCATTACGGGGATGAAGATTTTTTTTTTCACGAAACATAAAGTGGAGTGAGCGACTCGGTCTCATGTAACTCTTCTGGCACTGGCGTCGACACTTCCCCCGTTATTAACAATAATGACAATAACAACAACAACAAGGCACAACTGATGGACATGTGAAAGTTGGGGATAACAATAAGAATAAGAATAATGGTTCTGATTTCTGGTTTTCCAAACTAAAATGTTAGGATCTACATCCAGAATCTAGGTAATGCATCTATAATACATATCAAAAGTCGCAGCGAAAAGTAACAAACAAGCATGGATTACAATCTATACTAATACGCCATACAAGTATATCGTCTCAAAAGTGGGCGCTCAAAAGAAAAATATTGGATAAATATTGTTTATTACAGCCTCTCTAGCTCGGACGACGGAACAAAAATGGGCTTAAGAAATGCAAAAATGCAAGAAAGGCAAACATCGACAGAAATGTGGATACAATCACTCTCACTCGCTCACTCACTCACTGACTCACTCGCTCACCCGCCCACTCGCTCCCACGCTCACGTGCTCCCTCGTTCCCTTGCTCCCTCCCTTCCTCGCTCCCTCGCTCACGCGCTCACGTGTTCACTCACGCACGCGCTCGCTCACTCTCTCACAGGTTCGCCTCTACGAGGCAGTAGCCAAAAAGATTGATCTTGTTACGTGGGATGCGTAGGCAGACCACGTTATAGTTTCGGGCCGGTTTCGTCGTCTTTGTAGTCTCATATGGTAATTAGCCACGTGCTTGTGCTTCTTACTGAAGTTCAGGCCTGTTGGCTGGGGTTACTTCTCGGATGGGTGACCATGCATAATATCCGGGTTGTTGACTTGTTCTCTGTTTTTTTTTTTCCTTCTTGTTTGCGAAATAGTACAAGCAACACCGCCGGCAACACCGTTTGTTGATGCTGTACCGAATGTTGACATAAACATTTCTATTCAAGTTTATTTGTTCCTATAAAAACTGACTGTTGACAGCCATTCGTCGATCAAGGCATCCCACGTGAA
>BLFK01000057.1:172202-182202 GCA_014634185.1 Astreopora myriophthalma | reverse complement strand
TCCGGTTTTGATTTCACAAGGCCACTCTCGACCACCTTACTGTAGCGACCTAGCACAGAACGACCTAGCACAGACCGACCTAGCACAGTTAATGAGATGTTTTCAGTGTTCGTGGCATGTTTGTCAGCAGCCATCTTTATGAGGGTCCTACCCTCCACTACGTTCAAAAGCAAGGGTGAATAAGGCATTTCTAGCAGGAAACTTGCAAGCAGGTATAAGTTTTAAATCTCCTTTGCCTTGTGATAAAAATTCAAATATCCGTTTACCGTTTAATTCTTTTTTAGTTTGCTTATGACGTCACATGAAAGCCAATCTGACGGCTTCTGCTCCCTGTGTTTGATGGCGTCACCTACCTAAATTATTCAAAATGGCTGCCACTCTTACTCAAGCAGTCTATGGGGTGAGGTATACATGTATTTAATGACCAGCGGTTAGGATTTGGGGTTTTGTCTGGGTTGTCATCATTGCAGGCACAGAAAACTGCTTCACCCCTGTGTTATCTAATGATGACCCAGTCTATCATTAGTAGTACAATAGTACCATAATTATGTATTTTATTTCTTTCACAGAAAATTTGCACAGCATAATCAACACATTGTACATGTGATGTTTTATTTATCAAAGGGTGTATAGCATGAGGACTCAAATGGGCCATTTCCGAGTTGCTGTTTTCCTCTGGTTCAAAGTGAGTCTTGGTGCTCAACCATTCAAATGATAATGAGTTTGATTTGCATGAAAATAATCAACTCATTTCCATTTGAATGGTTGTGCACCAAGACTCCCTTTCAACCAGAGGCAAACATCAATTCAGAAATGGGCTATTGGCCTCTCCGGAAAATACCATAATATTCAACAAACTGGGTAAGCCTCACATTCAATGGCTTTGCACATTAGCATTTTTCTTGTTTGTGGCACGTGCAGTTCGTGCATCAGCATTGTAATTTCGATTTCCTTTAATGACATGTACTTACCGTCCACCCAAACAATCCGACAATACAACACTCATACCAGTCTCCACAAAGTTTCTGGGGTGGGTGATACAGATGTTTTAATATGGTGATATGCATGTCGAATACACATTTAGGTTTAATTGATGGCTTTTTTTTCCGGTCCACTGTTTAGTGAGTTATGTACGTAATTACATAAATATTTATATTATTATACTATTATTCATACTAGAGCTTTCACATGGTAAGTATAATGCTGTGCGCAGATGGTGGGGAGTGAAACTTAGACAGCAAATGTACATACAGATTTTGATAATTTTTCTAACAAATTTATTTATTGGTTCAGGTACCCTCATTTTAGAATAAAGAATCACATACTATTAATGAAACGATCACATAATATTATTATAAGTTCTTTGCGAAAGGAAATATTTGAACAGTAAATGTATTGAAGGCAGTGGTAGATCCAGACTTGGAGGAAAGAGGGAGGGATTGAGTGGAGAGTCTGGTGTTGAAAATAGTTTTTGTTTGCCCTTTGGGGCCTGATTTGGAGGAAAAATAATGACGGCTTGGCTTCCCTAGGATAAAGCTCTATAAATAAAGATAAAATTATAAGTTTTTGCATTGCAGGTCAATAAGAATTACAACAATAGCAATAATGCCATAGATAAATTAACTGGGAACTGCATGGAATAAAGTTCCAAGTGACTTTTGTTAGTTCGGGTAGTGGTTACCATGGACAACAGGCAATAACAGTCATTGTCTGAGTGGAATAAATAGCAGCCATTTTGGAATAAGGCGTATGTATTTTTTAATACTTGTAGATATTTTGCACTAGTTGTTAAACAATGTTTCACGGGTTAAGTAAAACCAATCTAATATGGCTTTGGTGTGAATATAACTATCGAGGAATATGGTTGTGAATTCCGGGAAATTTTGATTGATGATCAGGAGTCACTTTCGAGTGTTTTTCTACTTCAATTTTTTCTCAGCAGTCAGACATACAGAACACAAATTTGAAATTTTGTAAACGTAGATTATGAATTCCTTGCATTTGTAGGTCAATGACAAAACAAAACATCAATTACTGTAAATATCTGAGATCCTGAATGGATACAGGTTTATTTTTTGTAATTTGAACCTAACAAGAACAGCAACAGTAAGGCCCGGTTCAGACGCCGCTCCACTCATGTGCCGAACCTAACTGAGGAATTAAGTACGGCAAAAGAGCGGCGTCTGAATCAGTTTAGTACGGCAGTTTTAATGAGGTGCGGCAAAAACGTTAAGTTCGACAGGGTCTGTCGCATTATTCGACATTAGAGCGGCAGGTGATTCATACGGCGTTCTCCTCATGTGCCGAACCAAATGCATACATTATGATAATTTATAAATCTTCCCATAAGTCTCTCCTTTCTCTCGAATGAAATAAAGATTAGGCTCGACACCCAGTGCGCCGTCTGAATCAGATGTCGCGCCAATGTCGCTCCAAAGTCGGACTTCACTCAATTAGGTTCGGCACATGAGTGGAGCGGCGTCTGAACCGGGCCTAACAGTAACGCTTACTTAATGAAAATAGCGATCACTTGTTTGGGTCCAAACGGCATATCGTTTAAATTATTACAATCAATAGACCAACGCGCCACACCGGGCAGGTAATTCAGGGACAAGGTCTCTGTGTCGGGGATGGATCTACTTTCAGAGTCGATCTCTCTTGGCAAGCTGTCCATTGTTCAATCGGCAAATTCTGGGCACGTAACAACGCTGAAAAGCTCATAAAAGCACATTGTTTTTCCCGCGAAATGTCATTAAACCGTTCGAGACCTTGATGAATGCTTCTAGCAACAAACAAGTTAGACTTTGGCATGATAAATTTTAGCAAAAGAGACACACTTACCCGCGACGCGAGCACGCACAAGAAATATGATGACACCGCTGGACGTACGCTTGCTCAAAATCATCGTGACAAACACAGTAAACAAGTCAGTGACACACTCGGCTATCGTCTCATGTGCCACTTCTTTGTTATTGCTACATTTTGACGTCATCTATGATCTATTACAGACGCAAGGCAACATGGAATTGGAATAACAACGAGGATGACGAATAAAGTTAGTATTTACATATTTGGATTAACAAGATGCACAATATAGATCGTTTTCACTGTCGTGCGATAAAAACCGGTCAGTATAAAACGCGGACTGCGGACTGCGGACCCGGACTGCGGACAGGGTATAAAACGCGGACCAGGTATAAAATGCGGACTGAATACAAAACACAGTGAAAAAAAGCATAGCGCAACGAAATAGCGATAGGCTGACGACATGAATTGAAATGGTGGAAATAATGTGTCCTGCCAAAATTGCCACGTGCATAATTGTCACGTGAGAAATGTTAGCTGACCTTTATTCCAGCATGGCCGGAGTAATGGAGCTTGAAGGTGAGGGAGTGAGATCTCGTCACATTATTCTGCTTCTACCGGTCAATTTGGCTCAGAGAACAAATAGAGAAGAACTCTTGGTTTACAAGAAGCGAGATTTTGTTCATTTTGAGTTCTTAATATGAAACCCCAATGTTGTTTACGTTCTTTCCTAATGCAAAACAATGACCTGCAACGAGTAACCTGTGGAATGTGACCTGTGTTTTAGACCCGCCGATTGAGTTATCACCATAGCATTAACATTGTGGTGCTACAAGACACGGATTTTTCTAGGCTGCACAAAACGGCGATCAATAGCGCAAGGCTTTAGTTGAAATTGCAAAACGTTTCTATGTTTTATTTATAAGGCCTCAGTTGTTCAAAAGGTTCCATTGGAGAGCGCAATTGGTATCGCTATGATTTATCCGGCGGATAGCGTTATCCATCGTTTGAACAACTGGAGCCAGAGATAATAAACGAAAGGAATTTATGGAATCCTTCGCTGGTCACCGGCTTTATGTTTAGAAATCGAGACATTTGAAACACTTTAGTGGGATATGCTATTTAGACAAGGGTCTATTTACTTATTCGCAAATAAATGTTCTGTTGCGATTGATACAACTTTTTGTTCATCTGAGTGTCGGCTCGGGTCTGTCTGGAAACAGCATTCGATCAAGAGAACAACTGTTATAGTACATGTCCTGATTTACCCGTACACATTACCGACTTCATCTTTCGCCTCCCAAGCATACTTTCAATTGGGAGTAAAGATTGCGTGACGAGCGAAAATACTCTTCACTGTGTTGACCTGACTCGAACTACGACATCAACAGTCAGAGGACTTTCATATATACGAAGAGTTGAAGTTTATGCCTTAAATAAAATATTTTGACACAGAGTGAGGGGACCCAAGGCCTTGTTTTTGAAATCCGTATCTGGGCCAGTACCTTATCCGCAGTCCGCATTTTATACCTGGTCCACGTTTTATACCCGGTCCGCAGTCCGCGTTTTATACCTAGTCCCCGTTTTATACCCGGTGCGCAGTCCGGGTCCGCAGTCCGCAGTCCACGTTTTATACTGACCGAATCGAAAACCATCCAGTGGAAAAAGCTAAGGAATTGTGATGTTATAAAAGATAACTAAGTTAGACACTTCTCCAAGTTTTAGGCCTGTGCGTTCCCCGGAACCTCAAATATTCGTCGAAATGTTTCGCACAAATTTAAGCCTAGTTTTCACACGTCGGGAAAATCCCAGACGATCGGGGATTTTGAAGTTTCCCAACCGTCCCAGACTTTGCCGACATATCGGAAGATCGACAGACGCTTTTCCCAGATTTTCCTCATGGTGACTTTGGCGAGAAATGGACAGTGCGCAAAAAATTGAAACTTGGAAATAAATGAAACGGTAATATGGATGCACACGAGTTTATGCTGCGTCGCTCGCAATATCTATGTATTCTCGCCCTCGTGAAGGCAAGGTTTTCCGTCCTAAGACAACAGAAGACGTCCAAACGAAGAACGAAGAGGTTTTGGATCAGAGAGTATTTAAAAAAGAGAGAGAAATATGGTCAGTTCCACACACTGTTTTTTTATATTCCCATCTTTGAAATCTGCACAGGCTCGGTTGTAAATACAAGGAAACTCCTTGACGATATCCATGAGAAAATTATCATTTCCCTTTACTGCTTCAACAGCGAGAGATTTGAGGTAATAAGCTTGTTCAACAAGGGCTGACGCCATTTTTATTTGCAAGGGGGAGAGAGACTGGAGCCTTGCAATTTAGCGGTTGGGAACGAGCTAAAACCATCGCCGACATCTCCGACAGTACAAATTTATCGCCGACGATCGCAATAATCTGGGACATGTCGGGAAAATAGAAACGCTTCCTATTTTCCAGATTCGTCCCCGACCATCCCAGATTATCGGGGATGTCTACGATTTATGGTTTTCATTAGTCGGCAACGTCTGGGACGGTCGGGAAACTGAGAAATCCCTGATCGTCTGGGATTTTCCTGACATATGAAAACTAGGCTTCACAGAGCCCAGTATGAAAACGCCATGTTGGTGTACCTCCGTGGTACACCAATATGGCGGCCGGGAAATAGTGTAAAGATCTGGAGCTTACTATGGCTATCTAGGCGACTGATTATCAGTACTGACCAAGCAAGCATTTACATAAGCACTTTTTCGAATGCTCTAACTTCTAAAAAGGCTCAAAATCATAAGATAAGTATATATTTTTCAACAAACTCGATCTTAGCCTTGTGTCACGCACCTCCATAACTCTGAAATTCAAAACGCTCTGGTTTCCAAACGAAGCACGCTATTGAGCTGTAAAATTGTAAACAGATATAAATATACCTCCTCTTATGCCTGATGAGGATAAAAAATTTGGTGGCTCTTTAGTTTTGGATTCTAGAAAGTGATGACGTCACGTGAAAACGATTTGTAAAAAATGTTCCAGTTTTTGTTCCTGTTTTTCGCTATACTGTTACTATGCTCATTTTACAGATTAAAAGAATTATTTAAAGTGAATAATGGTTAAACTGCGTCGTTAATTTTTTTTTTTTTTGAAAATGCCATAAATTTGGGTCGGTCGGACGACGCTAGACGGAGAAACAAAAAGAGTATGCCCCCGGGGGGGTACTCGATATATCCCTGGGTGGGGAGGTGCGGCGCGGCCCCTCATACCCTGACCCTGTTTAAGACAAATATCGCTGATTTTCCAACCCTATTTAAGACAGAATTCCGATTTTTGATACCCTGTTTTAAGACATTATCAATGCCAAAGTCAACGGAAGTCAATATTAATTAACAAGAGCTTGTTGCTGTTTATCGTCCGAGAAAAGATATCCAGTTTAAGACAAAAATTGATAAATCACCACCCTGATTAAGACAAAAAATAATAAATTCGATACCCTGTTTAAGACAAAAATCTCGAAAAACATACCCTGGCTGGCCGCACGTCCCCATTAAGCCCTTATAAGGGAGTATACCCCCCCCCCGGGAGTATGGCCTTGTTTGAAAGTTGATACGTCAGTGAGTGTTTTGACCCGATTATGTCATGATGATTTTGCAGTTTTATATAGAATACTCATGCGTGTATAAGTGTTATCAAATATACACACGGTACAAAAATTGTACTCGCGCCTGTTTACCTGACTTTGTTAAGTAGTTAAAAACCCCATATGGCTTTTAATGCTTTGTGACAAGTGAATTGAGGATGGCGGTGAAAACTCGTTGTTTGGAGCGTTTAACCTCATGACTGTGGTTTATGAAACGATAACAAGTTGGTGTTATAACGCCATACCTTAATATTAAAGGTAAAAATATGGTAATAATTACTACTGTATGTGTGCTTTCACAGGTGAATTTGAAAAGTGACATATGTTTTTCTTTGTAATTTACCATGTATTCGCTAAAACTTTCTGTCTCTGCGACTGAAGTCGGAACGAATGCATAATGTATGTACCGTAAATTGTCGCAACGGGCGCAGCGACTGTTGTGATGAGGTTGTTCTTATGCATATGTTCGCTGCGCTGTTTGCGATCATATGGAAACCAGGCTTAAAATGCAGTTGATTTGGATGCAAACAAAATTCACTTGTGATGGAACATTTCAGGGTTGGGGAAGGACATACAAATGAAAATAAATAATAAATATTACATTGGACTGATAAGTAGTGGCACCTGCACACCAGCACAGAGAAGCTATTTTACCACTGAATCTAGTTCAATTTGGAATTTAAAGTCGGTTTTTTGAGGAAAGAGGGAGACCGAAAAAACCTGGGGAGTGACGTGTCACAGTAGAGTGAAGAACTAACATTACAAACTCAACCGGTTTTGAGCTACATTAAACCCTTATTGTAATTAAGTTTGGTTAGTTTTGTCTGTTTAAAGATTTTTTAAATTTTTATTTCTATACAACAACAGAAAAACACTTTCCCTGACTGTTCTTTGCCATGAAAAGAACCTCTATGTTTCTTCAGGTCATAACAGGTATGATGTGATAACAGCGTGAATGTTGGAATGTGAATGATATTGCACGACTTGAATCAATGATTTCAGTGGCTTTAGTTAAGCTTCAAATGTTGCCACATTGGTGTTTAGGAGAACGTGACATTGTATTGTGTTCATTGCGTTGTGTTTTGTAAAGACAATGAGTGACAGCTGTCAAGTGATTTTATGACTATATATACCATGCGGTTAGTGCTGATCTAGCGGAATTTTGAGAATAAGCTAATGGTGTCACTGTATCTCGGTTGTGCTTCTCCATGATTGTTTTCTGTTATTACTGGCCGTGTTTTCTATCGTCGCAACAATTAGAAAGAAATTATTACTGAAGTCATGGCATTAAATTTCACTTCTTTTCCATCATGAAAACTATTCCACTTGTTCCATCCCTCTGATGCGTCCACGGAGCACAGTTTGTCTGTACTCGGATGGACCATAGAGATGACATCATAAAATTTTCAAAACTAAGTGGAACCACAAGCTATTGGTGAGAGGTTTGACTGCCAAGTTTTGGACATTTTATGGCTTAATTAATTTCTGTCGCCTGTAAGACTAAAGATCTTGGAAAACTGCTTTTTCAATATGATAATCATAAAAAACAAATAATAGAATGGGATTGTGACATAGCAAAATCAGAAAATGTCATTGTTTAAGTCCAGGTACTCTTATGGACCATTAAATTCTGAGCATTTTAATGAGTGCACCAGAATTTTGACTTCAGGGTTACTGTATAACTTTGATTGTGTTGTAGCTTCGGCATGGTTTGGTTATGATATTATTTTATTTTTGTCAGGGCTGTCCTTGTTGGAAGTTGCAGGTAAGATTCATTATAAGCTATGTCATTAATATTTGTTGAGGAGATTCATCAGGCTAGTGAAATCGATGATCAATTACTGACTTTTTAACTGATTCTTTTGGGGCTATTGTTGAAAAAAATTGTCTGCACACGTAACAAATAACCTGCATGGACTGCATCCAACTGTAAGGGAGCAGTGCACGAAGAAGCAAAAAAGACAACTGTATTATTAAAATACCGGTAATAAGATAAATGATCTAGATTAACAAAGGATATGGCAGTGTCTTACAACACTGAATTGCCAATCTAATCTTCAGGGTGTTCATTAGGCATCGGAGATCGGAGAATTCTCCACCTACTACGCAGAATTCTCCGGCTAAATTTTGATGGCATGGCCCCCTAGAGGGGACCGAGCTTCGCTCGCTCCCTCACCATCTACTGTTACTTTACACTATTCTCCTGCTACTACCTTTCTTAATGAAAACCCTGAATCTTCCGTACTGTAGTTACTTTTCAGTGATAGAACTGTGGCGTTTGAAGAATGGCACAGTTTAGCAGCAGATTCGAATTAAAGTCGATTTGTACATGTTACTCAAGTGCAAGTTGTTCTTTTCTGTTTAGATAATTATGCATCGTGTTCTATGTTAATGGCTGCATCACTACCATTCATCATTTCCTTAAATAAATTTTATTGTTGATCAACACTTTATTTTCTTCTCACGACTGCCTAAAACTGTTTCATCAAGTTGTGGCAAAAACATATCTGCGAGAAAGAAAAAAGGTAATTGAAAGTCAAAAATTAATGCTCAATGAAAAGATTTTTTTGGACAGGCAGTGTTTAAGCAATTTATAGTGTTTCTGTTACAATAATGTTAATTTAATAAATTAGCCAGAGCCTTAAGATCAAATAATATACTATTTCCAAGCAGGAACTGTCAGTCATTATAACCCACTTATTAGTTTCCTTGAAGTCCCATTGCATAAAACACACTCAGGTTGCATGGTACAAAATTGGAAGACAGGTATCAGCCAATATATCCGGTCTGAGTCAACAATATTCTGTTATCCAATTTTATCAAACAAAACAAACAATGTAATTTTGGTCGTAACATTTTAATTTTTCTGGGAAAAAAAAAACAACAACAAACAAACAAGAAAACCTTTTTTTTGTAGAAGCTAGCAAATTAAAAGCTTAGGTTCAGAAGCAACTTACCATGAAATACAGTATAGAGGCAATCCACAAAGCAGCTGGCCACAAATGCCTCTGAAATTGAAGAAAAGCTACATTCCAGTTTTGTTTTTACCTGAAATCTAAACTGTCTATTTGGCCTTATATGTCAAGCACCCCTGAACTTATAATTCAGCATACATACTAAGGAGTAAACTGTTTTCCCTGGCAGCTGCTTCAACCTAAAATATTTTACCAGTTCTTCCCTTTCCAGCCACGACTCAACATTCAAACCAAATGCACATTAATTTACAAAAAAAGTTTACGAATATCTGATCCCATGGAGAATTCGCTTCACAAAAGGACTCAAAGATTTGCTGCTGGTCATAAAACCAAAACCACCACCACCACAGCTGAGATCACATACCCCTTCACCATTGCATATGCAATATTTTTAGCCCCCTCAGTAATATAGCATTAATGAAATTTCACTTGATAAGCAATAAGTTTGCTACCAAGTTATTGAAACTTTTGTTCTATTTTATGTTGGGATTTTTTTGACTAACAATTCCTATTTTTCTTCCTGTTTTTCCTCCATTTTTTTTTTTAAATTCTTATTTCTCCCTGAGTGAGTGTGAGTGTGTGTGTGTGTGTGTGTGTG
>BLFK01000057.1:165629-171919 GCA_014634185.1 Astreopora myriophthalma | reverse complement strand
AAAAAAAAATGAGGAATCCTTACTCCTCATTAAGATTTCACAAGTACCCCCTCCCCCCCCCCAATTATTAGTGTTATTACAAAAACTTGAATATCTTTGTAACAACTCTTACAGAAGATATTTTGAAAAAGTCAAAATAGTGCTCTTCTTAATTTTGAAGGCTCTTCCTTGGGCATATGATTTAATCTTTAGCAGAAAGTTAATTGTGTTTAAGTTTTGTACAAACTTTGCAAGTTTATATTTAGTGTTTATCTTCTTTCTAATATAACCCCGGTGATGAGCCCTGAAGATGATTTAAGCTTGTTGGAAGCTTCAAATTGCAGGGTCTTTAATGCTTTTTTTCACTTTTCTAACTAGTGGTTCTATTTGTTTTCTTTCCAGCCTGTTGTGGCAAGGTATTTACAAGTTTGTCTGCAACAATAACGTCACCAGGCTATGACTCCACATCATCTTATGCAAATAACCTGTACTGTGATTATGACATACAAGTGTCTTCTGGTAATCTAGTTAGCCTAACCTGGTCCACGTTTAATGTCAGGGGTGAAATGCCTTCATGTTCAGAAGACTATGTGGAAATTTTCATTGGTTGTAGCAGACATTCTATTGGACGATACTGCTCTGACAACAGCAACAGCTTGAAGCCCTTTGATGTGTATTCACCCGACCAATGCCTGCGTTTGAGATTTAGGAGTGACAGCTCTACCGCTGGAACAGGATTCAAAGCATACTATTCCGCATTTTCATATTCACTCGGTAATAAACATTAAATAAGAACACTTTTTTCACTATAAAATGTTTTGAAGCCAGGACTTGTATAATGACTACTTTTAGAGCTTTTTTTTCTTTTTAAAAAGCTCATGATTCTTAGTGATGTTAATTTTGTTTAACATATTCATTTAGTTTTGTTAATATTAAATTCTTAAATTTTGTGAATCACATACCGTACATGTAAAGGTCAGTGCTAGATAGGTGTTATACAAGTATTATTATTGTTATGATTATTACTATTATCATTATCACCATCACTCTCACTATTACTAAATTTGCTATAGCTATTGCTATTACTGTCGCAGTCTCTATCTGTCTCTGAGTATTTCCGCAGTTCAATATATGATTCATTTCATATATCATTTCATCTGTTCATATGTAATGTGCATCAGACTTTTGTGTAGTCCTTTTTTTAAATGATTTTACTTATATGGTTCGCTCATGCAAAGGTATCTGATTGATCTGTTTTCCCATCTTCCAAACAGGCCCAAGTTCTCTGGATAGTAAGTAAACGAAAGCATTTTTTTTCCTCTGCAGTGTAGTTGTAACTTAAAATGATTCAATGACATGCTAAAATGTGAATAATACACTTTGAGTAATATATTGTACAAAACTGAATCAATTACGTGTATTGATATTCATGTGTAATGACTTTCAGGTTTACACCTTACCATTATACAATGCAATGCATGTGATGCGATGTGATGCAATGCAATGCATTGCAAGTCTCCAAACAGGAACACAGAAGCAAATTCAGGAACTGATTGCTCTGTTCTAAACACGTGGCTTCATAGCTCAGTTGGTACTGAGTGCGAGGATCAGTTTTTCATTTTCACAATACAATACAACAGTTAGACGCAGCGCGACTATTCCGTTACGGAATATTGTCAAAATGACAAGAAAACTTAAAATTACGCATTTATAAAATAATAATTGAGAAGTTTCCGACAGGCTGTCAGACTACCATAATCAGTTGTGGCCTTCGCATGTTATCATATATAACGTGACAGTATGCGAAATGAAATGAAATTGGGGATGTTGGTATGAAAGTTAAGATTATTATACACGAGAATGAAGGAAGTATCTTCGACCGTACCTGGGCAATTTAAAGAAGTAAGGTCTATGTTCGTGCGGACCCTGCAGTGGCACGACCATACTACGGCAAAACTAAAAACCGACACAAATAAAAAATGCATTAAAATTATTTATGCATTCAGTGCGGCCATAGTTAGTACTAACTATGGTTCGGCACGACAATAGCACACTGTTTGAAACCAAATCGTACTACTGCCATGCGGCAGTGCGGGGCCTGCCTAAGCGTAGCTGTACCCTCCCCCATCCCCCCCGCCCCGCGAACAAAAAAAAGAGAGGGGAGGGTACGGCAACAGGTAGGCTAATCTGGAACAGATCTAAGTGCGAGGATCTTTTCTTGATTGTTATCTGTAATTCACACTTCACACAGTCATGCAATCTTTATTTCAGTCCATTTCGTCAAATGAATCAAGAATACACAGGGGGAAGGCGAGCACTTTCACCACGGCGCCAACCCCACTTTAGCCCCTCCCTCCTCTCCAAAGTTTGTTAGCTTCCCATTATGGGGGGATTAAAGAGGAGTTGATTTTCCATCCACGCACTTCAGTAACATAAGTTTTCATCTTTCGCCATTTTTATTCGCAGGTAATTGTTTTGGCACCAAAACTTTGCGTTTCAGTGATGGACTGATCAATTCTCCCAGTTGGCCAAGCTCTTATCCGTCTTTAAAAGACTGCTATTGGAAGATTGAGGTTGGAAGTGGTAAAGGCATCAAAATTGCCTACATGGACTTTGATCTTGACTACAAGTTAGGGTGTGAGGATGACAAAGTCAAAGTAAAAGGTGACAGGATCAAGTTTGAAGTCTTTTTTGCCATACAGTATTTACGTATGAAAACCAATGTGAGATTTCTCCTTGCAATAATAGCCCAGTTCTCTTTCGTTTTTTCCTTCGGTGAAATTGGTCCTCTGTGTATGGAGGTATATCCATGACAAAATTCAATGATCAGTATTTGAAATAAAATCGTCCAAATCATAAATGCATCAATCCAAAGCTGAATGGCAACAAGCCGATTCTGAAAATGGCCATCACGGAAAGAGGCATAACGGAAAGAGGCATAACGGAAAGAGGCATAACGGAAAGAGGCATAACGGAAAGAGGCATAACGGAAAGAGGCATAACGGAAAGAGGCATAACGGAAAGAGGCATAACGCAAAGAGGCATAACGCAAAAAGGCATAACGCAAAGAGGCATAACGCAAAGAGGCATAACGCAAAGAGGCATAGCGCGAAAAAGCATAACGCAAAGAGGCATAACGTAAATAGGTTTAACGCAAAAAGGCATCATGCTGATAGATATGACGCAGATAACCACAACGCGAAATAACCAACGGTAGGAGGACCTGGGCATGCGCCAAAGTCGAACCAACAAGAATTCTTAAATATTGAGCGAAGACATTCAGAGAGGAAGAAGAAGAAGGTATCGCCCGCTCGAAAAACCATCTCTCAAACATGATATGCTCTCAACTGACGAAATGATCCTCACACTTGCTAGACAATTTAAGCTACATAGCTCAGTTGGTAAGAGCACTGCACCGGCATCGCAGAGGTCGTGGGACAACTATGTGGCTTCATAGCTCAGTTGGTAAGAGCACTGCACCGACATCGCAGAGGGGTGGGTTCGAATCCCGTTGGAGTCACTTGAATTTTTCAAGTGCATATGAGACAATTGCTTAAATTGTCCAGCAAGTGTGAGGATCATTTCGTCAGTTGATTTCTAAAACCACACTTCATAATCATTTCTTTCATCCATTCCTTTCACGGGAAAACACGTATGAGTCCAGCAAATTGACCAGCTCTCAACTGTGTGGCTTCATAGCTCGGTTGGTAAGAGCACTGCACCGGCATCGCAGAGGTGGTGGGTTCGAATCCCGTTGGAGTCACTTGAATTTTTCAAGTGCATATGAGACAATTGCTTAAATTGCCCAGCAAGTGTGAGGATCATTTCATCAGTTGATTTCTAAAACCACACTTCATAATCATTTCTTTCATGATACGTTCTTTTAACGAAGGTTGTCGGTTCGACTTTGGCGCATGCCCAGGTCCTCCTACCGCTGATTATTTCGCGTTGTGATTATCTGCGTGATGTCTATCAGCATGATGCCTTTTCGCGTTATACCTATTTGCGTTATGCCTTTTTGTGTTATGGCTATTAGCGTTATGCCTCTTTCCGTGATGGCCTTTTTCAGAATCGGATTGTTGCCGTTCAGCTTTAGATTGATGCATTTATGATTTGGACGATTTTATTTCAAATACTGATCATTGGATTTTGTCGTAGATATACCTCCATGTCTATGGATCGCCCATTGTTCAAAGTTCATAAGGACGTTTGCGGTAAATGTTTCTGCGCATCCCCACTGCGCGTGCACGGGTGTAAGTGAAGTTGCCCGACTTTTTGGCCCAAAAGGGTATTCTGTGGATGCGCAGATGCCCTTCTGAGGTCTAAAATGCTCTGTATCGAGCAACATAGCTAATTGGTATATATTGCAAGTGTAAATGTGAACGCAAATCCTCCTTGGGTACAGTGCATGAGTTGTTCTGAACTAGGTGAATTAAATCGTCTCTCAAAATAGATTTCTTCACCCAGTCTGTAAGTGCCGTTTATAGAGATGTTTGAGAATAATTTTAACTGGCTCATATACTGAACATTCTTCCTTGACAGGAGGTGATAATGACGAATCATATGATTCATCAGACACCATTAAAAACTCGATGTGTGGTTTATTGGATCCGTTCTACTTCACCTCTACAAAGGACCGAATTTGGATCAGGTTCAAATCGGATAGTTTTAAAGGTGGTCGTGGATTTGTGGCTGGTTATGTCATCTACGATAAAAGTAAGGATTCTCGATCTTAATGAGCAGTACCTCCATCATACATGTATGTAGTTAGCAACACAGTAACTGGTGACAGTAACTGTGCTAATTATGTTGGCAGGGTGAAGTGGCGAAGACGAAAATTGTAGGTAGCATACTTGTTCGTGGCCTTGTCGTCACTTTACCGTATGAAGAACTAGATGACTGGAAATTTCTCGATGAGTTAAAAAAACAAAAAACAAACAAACAAACAAACAAAAAAACAAAAAACAAAACAAAAATGAGCAGTGGACATATACCGCTCCTCTGATTTTGTCGCCGGCGCAGGGAGGGTGCTTTTTGTTTGTTTGTCTTGTTGTTAAATTGCGGAAATTGTTTGTGTGAGTTAGAACAAGGCGTGTACATTAGGGGAGGAAAGAGGACAGAGTTGCAATGGAAACGAACCCTGACTGTGGACAGCAATGTTTTTCACTCCCTCCACTGTCATTAATCTTGACTTTCTCTTCCCTAGCGACACTATCTACTCCCTAGTCCATTTCCTTTACTTCAAAAGTATGGATACCGTCAAAACATTCTAAGCACTCTTCTTCGTTATAAACGTATGGATTGCAAGCTGTGAATTTTCGTTCATTGGTCAGTGTAGTTGTAACAGGAACTGTTTGTGTTGGTCCATTAGTTGCCAATGGTTGTTTGAAGACTTGAGGGAAGTGATTACTCCCCTTTGGATTTAGTGGGATCTAACGAGAGGATTTGGGAATCACCGACAGAAGCTATAGTTATGGAAGTTATGATAGTTATGGAAGCTGCCTCATCAACCGGCCACATGCATTGTATAATAGATTCATTCACTGAATGCACATGTCTTTTGGCTGAGCATTTTTCTATCATTCATATTATGTTTTTCCTCAGCAGCAAGTGGGTCATCTGGAAACGCTGCCTCTGTTAGTATTGTGGCTGGAAGTCTGGTTCCTGCCATAGTTTTTGCAGTTATTGCTTGTTGTGTTTACCGCATGTTTTGGTCTCGGAAGAGACTTGCCATACGGCAGCAGCGGTCAACACGGAGGGCTGCACGGGCTCAAGCAATGAATACACAACTGAATGCGCCGCCACAAGAACCTGTTGTACACTATCCACCCCCATATACTGGACCAGAGTACGGGACATCCCCTGGGGCAGGCTGTGCACCACCCCCACCGCTAGGCTATGGACCACCCTCTCTGGCGGGGCCTACTCCTCCATCTTACAACGATGTTATGGCAGCTACATACTCACAACAGGGTGAGTTGATTTTCGATGTAGCAACAGGAATGTGTAAGCGCTTTGTGTGTGTGTTTGTGTGTGTGTGTGTCTTTTTGTTTAATTCATGACCTGATGCTTTTTTTGCAAATGAAGCTATATTTTTAACGGATTTCAGTGGAAAGCATATTGGTAACCCTCTAAGTAATAATTATTAATTTGACTTTCTGGTCAGCCCTGGTGTGCTCAGCCAGTTCTAATGCAGAATTTTGGCGATGGATTATTATTTCTAAACAGGTCAATCCTGGCCCTATCGACCCACACCACAAGAGAGACCACCACTGTATACCCCAGAACAACCTGGAGGAGCAGCACCCTAC
>BLFK01000057.1:150629-155629 GCA_014634185.1 Astreopora myriophthalma | reverse complement strand
AATAGAAATCTATGTTTTTACCCGAGGGATTGTACCTCGTGACGAGAATCATCCAAATGTCCTCTGTTTTCTGCCATGACTAGTAACAGCAACAAACACTGAACTCGTGGTCGAAAACGTGATGATCGCGCGATCTGGACACCGTGGGAACTGAAATATTATACCACCGCAAGCGGAAATATCTGTCATCTTGACCTTGGTTACAAACCTAAACCATGCCTGATCACAGGGATATTAATCCTTTTACCTTGGTCAAATTTGTATTGTCTCGGGTGGCATTTACCATGGTATCAGTTGGCGTTTACACTCGCAAAATGTTTACCTAGTTACGTAAATTCTAACACCTTGGTTAAACACCTAAGTCTAAACACGGCATGTGTCATCTACCTGGGGGTGGGGGGTACTTCCATATAAGAGGCTAACTAGGATGTGCCGCTGGTCACCATTGGATTGACTATAATGGATTACATTTTTAGTAGAGTTGCACATTTTCGGATCCGCGGTTAAAAAATCCACGTAAGAAACTATTATGACGTTCCCGTTAACGAAGAATGTTTGCATTTCAACTTTTATGACGGTAAGTTTGTAAATATTTACGGCTAGCAACTGTACCAGAATGTTTGTACTGTAGGTGAAAAGTAAAGTGTTCTACATTCAATTTAACAAACTCCGGCCGGACCATCACTCAGGGTCTTAAAATAACTGAGGAGAAAGTGCTACCTTTGTAATTACATCCGCATATGGTTAGACTTTCAAGTCTTCTCGGATAAGGACTATAAACCGAAGGTCACGTCTCACAAATATCTTCCATGTTTGTAAGTTCAATGTGGGACGTTAAAGAACCCACACACTATTCGAAATCAGTAGGGCATGAAGTTCCCGGTGTTGTGGCTGTCCTTTGTTAGTGTATGGGCGGGTAATAATAATAATAATAATAATAATAATAATAATAATAATAATAATAATAATACTTTATTATTTATATAGCGCACTCTCCAAAATTGCCCAAATGCGCTTTACATACAAATGTATATATATATATAGATGTAATTAAAAAAGAAAAGAGCTAAAACTAAGAACTAGAACTAAAAACCATTAATAATATGCTAATTTAAAAAGATGTGCCTTCAATTTCTGCTTAAAGATTGCAATACTAGAACTACACTTAATGTCCATAGGTAATTTGTTCCACACACGAGGAGCACTAATTGAGAACGCTCTGTACCCAAAAGTTTTGGTTTGATATGATGGTTGGCATAAAAGCAACTTGTCGGCAGATCTAAGATCTCTCCTTGGGACATATGGTACAAGCAATTCACTCAGATACATTGGTGCAAAACCGTTAACAATCTTGTATGTAAACAATAAAATCTTAAAATTGATGCGTTGTTCTACTGGAAGCCAATGCAATTCTGTAAGCAAAGGCGTGATATGATCAGCCTTGCGTGACATAGATATAAGCCTCAGGGTACAGAGGTACAGAGAAGTTGATATACTTCGCATGGGACTTAGGGTACCGTTCGTATATCACCTTGCACTTCTGTGGAAAAACTGTAAAAAACAACCACGGCAGGGTTTGAAAACCGGGCCACGCGTGCGCAAGGCGAGTTCTCTTATATTAGCACTGCGTCATCTCTGCTGCATGCTGTTCCATCTCAATTGAGTAATGCTCTCATCATACATGTCAGTATATGTAGTTAGCAACGTGTTAGGGTTACCGGTATCTGCGATTGCACCAATTGCCGTAGGCAGTGTGACCTGTTGAGCATAAGATAATTGTAGGCAACCGACTTACATAGCTGTTCTTGGCCAGTATTTCAGTTTGCCTCCCGAGAATAGGGGCTTGCGTGCATTTTTCACGGAGTAGACAACGTTGAAAATACTTATCGAGCGCCGAAGGTGCACCACCCTACCCCAGTGGCCAACCTGGAGGAGCCGCACCGTGTCCCCCACAGCAGCTGAGAGGAGCAGCACCCCACACCCTACTGCATCATCTGGACCATACTCTCCACCATAGGACTTTCTGGTGTACTTGTGAAGTATTTGCTGACCAATGGTCAGGGAAAATGCAACTCCTTCCGACCAGTATTGGACACATGATTGATTTTTGCATCTGCATGATCTACATCTTAGAATTGGTCAGTATCCGTCGGCAGGAGTGATGTTTGCCCCAGGCTGGTTACCATAGCAAAAGTTCCTAATATGCAAAGAGGTTCGCCGATGACACATCCGAGAGGGAACATAGCGTGACAATTCGTGTTATGAGTGTAAGATAATCCGGTTGAACTTGCATTTAAAAAATTTGTACGGAGTCCCTTTCGACCAAGGTGTTAGAGAGACTGTTCCAGCAAAATCGAATAGTCCTTTAAAAAATGAAAAGTAAACGTTGAAAGTCGCCTTTATATTGAAGGTGAGTTTTGCTCCAAGTCATTTGTGTTGTTTTAAACCAATGAAAAAATAACATTAAATTAAAAAAAAATCCCTTAGTCTAAAACACTTTGTTTCATTGCTGGGTTAAAGAACCTTTCGATAGCCGCCTGTTTCCTAAAGCTTACGCAGTGAGGAGCGAAGGCCCTCGAGGTCTCGATGTAGAATATTAGCACGTTCATTTTGTGACAATCTTTGTGCGACGTCTGTTCGTATGCGTTGCTCGCTTTATTGACAAGGGTCTGGACAAGGTAAAGTGCAATTGATTTTGAAGTCATAATGATCATCGCCCTCAAGGGAGCAGCTTACTGTACAATTCTCTATATCGTCCGCGTGTACAACTGTTGAAGGGTTCAAAAAGTTATTCAACATTTTGTGACGTATATTTCTCACACGGCAATCGTTTGCGTGGTCCAATTGAAAAAGAAATCGTATCAATCATTTTCTCCTTTTTCGTTTGTTTGTTTATGTGTTTTCTTTTTCTTGGAAGCAGCAAATTTGCAATTCTGTCTCCTTTATAGCGGAAACACGCTAACTTTTGGCATCTGAAACGGTTAGGTGAAAGATTAAGATTGGAACAGAGCGATGACTGTCAGCTGCTATTTTCCTTCATCTTAGTCCAAAACCCAGTACTAGAGCACGGAATAAACTTAGAATCAGCATGAAGCAACGATTGTCTTTGGTGTGCCCGTTTCAAGTTAAATACTCTTTTTTTTTCTGTTTATTGTGGATTTGAAAAGATTCGAGGCTTTGTCTTGAACTCTAAGTCCTTTAGGACTAAACTGTGGAGAGCCATAGCTAAACACATGGCAGTGCAGCAGCTTTGTGTAGCAGCAGTGCAGGTTCTCTGAACCATGGGACGCCGAGCGAAGTGCGTTGCTGTCTGCGGAGCTTTTCCGGCCTCGCAAGAGGCCGTATTGGTTTTGGAGAAATCTTGGGTCGGCCTCCTTCCGGGCGTAAGTCTATGAACATTTGAAACTTACTTCCCCATTGGCCAACGAAAGGAACTCCTCAAAATTCTTTCTACTGTTTACTTTAGCGCTGAAAACCAACCTACCAGGCCGCGGTTGAAGTTGATGCGTCGAAAGTAACTGGGCAACTGCTATGGTTGATTAGCGATTTAGCAGGAAAACAAGCAAACAAACAAACAAACAAACAAACGAAAACTGTAAGCCAATAGGCAGTCAACTTGGAGGAGGGGCCCTCCAGCCAACTGTCATGATGTGCTGAATCTGCTCACTAAAATTTTGATTGGTCCGATTGCCGGATTTTCTACGTCGTCTATAACTGGTCAAAGGAATTACTTTGGTTTTGCTTCGTCATGGAAAGGAGGTAGCTTAGCTGTTTCTAGCTTGTAAACGCTCAATTGAAAACGGCTATGCGAAAGTCAGAACAACAGGACAAAAAGTTACTAGTTACCAACTAAAGAACCTATAAGATCGTTATTTTCGCTTTGCTTTTTTCCATATGACTTTTTGCCCTGTCATTTTTCCGCTCAGCCTTTACTGTTTTAAAAGTTACGGTTTTTCCAGGCGTTCTGCTTGGCGACCGCTCCTCTTCTCTATCGGTGTCGGAAAAAGGCGTTTCACTCTGAGCAACGACGGACCTCTGTCTCTCTGGCTTATCAGACCTCCCCCACCGCGGTGATGCGATGTCAAACAATGATCGTATCGTTGTTAAGCCTCTGCGAAAGCCGCGGAAAAGGTACTTTACATCCGACTTGTTTCTCTGTAGTAGCTTTTGAAGTAGAATTTTCCCCGCAAGGGCAAACAGAATGGAAAACATCACACCAAGAACGATTATCGTTTGAGAGTTGGATTCTGATTCATCTGTATTAAAAAAAGAAGTATTTTCGCAAACCTATCTTTCCTTTCTAACCAAATTGTACATAGTGTCAACGCAATTTATAGTTTTGTTGGTTGATTTTGAAAGACATCACTGGTTACTACTTAACAACATTCAGTCATTATTTTGACGTAAAATGTTACTACACTGTATGGCAAGAGGAAAGCCACTCAAAAACACCCTCTTTAGCCTCCTTGTTTGTTTTCCCAATACAGACTACGTGACGTTTGCTATGGGGCCTTGTTCCTTTGAAACTACCATTTGCACGCTGGCAGGAAAGAACAGTTCCTCTGAAACTGTCATATGATCTGTATTGGGCAATTTGCATACAGTGCTTAAATTAAGAGGTCTGTTATGTCCATCACGACCGTATTTTTGCTGCTATACAACTTATTCCGCACTGGCCGATATTTTAATGTTTTATTTTTACTCAAATTAGCCCTTATTGCCCAATTCACGGTAAAATAAAACTCTTTCTTTTATACGAACCTTTCTTATAAGAACGTTGAGGCTGAGATCACTCAAATTTTGAGAACATACTAAGGGCCTCTTCATATGAGCCCGGTTACCGGGCTGGCCCGGTAAGCGGGACGGATTTTGTCTCGTGTTCATATGGGAAATTTTCATCCCGGTTACCGAGATGAAATTCAAGAAACAAAACCAAAATGGTGAAACATAAACTTGTATCGTTCGCGACTGTCGTAGCTTTGTGGACTCTTGTAACTTTC
>BLFK01000057.1:143987-149424 GCA_014634185.1 Astreopora myriophthalma | reverse complement strand
ATTACGCCATCATGTAAATCATCATCATCATCATCATCATTATCATGCAAATGGACCATTATCCTTGAGAAAGGTGAAAGTAAGAGTTCAAGGGTGTCTGTATACAAAGGACAAAATCCCGTTTAAGCTGTTTATTTTAAACTTAAGGAGACTCTCTAGTAGGTAAGTTTCGTTCAGGCCCGAGCTACCATTACTTTCGATTGTGACATACATTGCTTCGTCTTACCTCCAGTTTTCACCTCCACAAAGTCAGCTTCGCATGAGTGTGTTAATCTGACCTCAAAATCGAAGAAAATCAGCTTCACATGTAAACCAGACCTGATTGTCACTTGCCAAACACAGTCAACGTAACTGGGGTGGGGTAAGGGCCAGTGTGGAGAGAAAATATTTCCATGCCTTGCGTTGGAGTAGAGATCTTTGCCACATCCAACTGGGAGAGATGCAAATGATTTAAGATCTTTGATCAAAAAGTCGTCTTTTTTAAATGACTAATCATAAAATAATGGGAAACTATAAGTAAGCTAGCGACCAATTTCTCACGGTTTCGACGTTATTGAGCGACTGAATGCAATGATTAGATTTCATAAGTGCCTCCAAAACTTCGCCTCTGTGGCATGGGTTTTAGTCCCCATGATAGTCTTTAGCCTTAGTATTCAGTTAGTTGACGATTGCTCAGAGCAGGAAGCGGTACGCCTTATTGAGTCCATGAACTTCCGTTTTAAGTGTTTTTTTTCTTCAAGTTTTTTAATTGTGTATTTCCTTTTTTGTAAATAGAAGTACTAAACGTTTTCAGTAAGAATGGGGAGTGAGTGCATTGTCAAAAACCACAGAAGACAAACTTACAATATTCCTGAGAAACAGCTGAAACGTAAAATAAAAGAGGTAATGAGTTTATATTCAATGTCGGAGAGAGGAAGGGAGGGGAAAATTCGTACATTTCAGGATTTCTTGGTGCACCGTCGCCAGCAAATTTGCATTTGGTGAAATTTACATCCACGAAAACACCAATACCAAGTCAGTCGACATATATCCACTTTATATGCACACGTAGTGACATGCATGCCAATGACTCCTGTTCCTTCCAATACTTTTTTCCGGCCTGTACCAAAGATTATTCTTCACGGACGGACCCTCTACCTCCACTTCAAATGTCACTTTAATCTTACCTCTTGATAGCAGGCGCTGATGGTATATAGCTTTGAACGCGGATCGAGGACTGAATCCATTAACAGAAAATGTTTGAAGCACAATTTGAAGGCAATGATCAGAAGAGTATATAATAGGGAGTGGCGTGTGGCCGCAGAACTTGCCAATTGAAGTAATGTTGGTGCAACCGAGAAATAACTCTAGATAGTCACCATTCGAGCAATGTGGCATAACAGCCGTCAAGTAAAACTCCCTGAATTGCAATTCTACATGGTGTGGTTCCGTGATATTTCTGAGCTCAATATTCCACTTGTAAGTGCATTTCGGCGGGTAAGTTTGTCTTTGGGCAGGAGAGGGGCTGGTTATTGTTCCGTTCAGACCTGTTAAGTCTACTTCACATCCTGGGAAGAATTAAAGGGAGGGCTGTTTGAATAGACAATAAAAGACACATCGTACATTGCATGAAGAAAAAAGCAAGGTTCATCATTTTAAAATAATAAATAATAAGGAGAAGGAGAAGGAGAAGGAGAAAGAGAAGGAGAAAGAGAAGGAGAAGGAGAAGGTGAACGAGAAGGATAAGGATAAGAAGAAGGAGAAGAATGAGAATAAAAATTAAAAGGTTCATGTCTTAAACACCCGCACCTACGAGGCAGTCAAAACCTGTGATGCAAATGTAGCGTTGACCGGCTTGCTTCGTTGTCCTCTTTATTTTAATTCGCTTCTGGCGTCTGGGGAGAAGGCATCTGTTGATTCTACTGCTTTACATGCCGGAAAATATTATTGCCAACTGCAAGACTGCCAGTTTCCCAGAAAGCAATCTGGTAGATCTGGCAAAGTTCAACGCCCACATAATGTTGTGAAGCTTACTTGAGTACATAGCCTGTTACTACAGCGGTGCAGTAGTAAAATAATAAGGCCAGCGGATATCACCAATTTGCTTGGTGATCGCTCATGCTTGTTCGGCGACCGCTCACGCTCTCCTCGAGCCGCCATGTTTCGTCTAAATCACAAGTGGGATTCATTTAGTTTTTTCATCTTTACATATGAGTAGTCACATGACTGAGTCATATGAATGAGTCATCCGCATATGTAAGGGCGGACTAAAGGCGCTGTTACACTAGGCAATTTTTCGTGCAACTTGTCTCGCAACAAAACAAGGTGCACGAAAAATTGCCTAGTGTAACAGCGCCTTAAGTTGTTACCTCAAGAATAAAGTGTTCATCTTGTGAATAACAACGGTCTTCTATTGGTTGAAACTCCTCTGGATACCAAAAGTGCGACGTTCGGAGGTAGTCACATGCGCTATGGCCTATCTGTTTCAATAAAGTTACAACGCCGTTTGGGTGATCCAATGTATGTGAACGACCCCCTCCTACAATCCGAAGTAGCCAGTCAAATTATGAAGTCGCGACGGTTTTCTTCGGTCATGGTACACGTAAAGTAAATGTACTCGAGCATGGAATGCAACCAAATAATTTTGTTGACATGCTTCGTCTATTGATTCAGCTGTCTCTCAGGTGCAGACCACTTCGAAAACTGAAGGAACATCTTGTCCAATTAGCGTTAACACTAATGGGGATAAATGGTAATTCACATCCAAATTGTTTGTTAACACCGACAAGCTAATAATCCTAACATACATTTAGTGTTTGAGTCCCGCAAGTGTAAAACTGGCTTTTGTTCAAAAAATGGAAGAATATTTTATATTCTTGTGTAAGGAGGAGTGGTCACATGCATGAGCACGGAAGAGTATTCACGTGCTTCTTTTCCCAAACATCCAACAGTAGCATTTCATTCACAGTTTTCTAGAATGCTGATTAAAACTTTGACATCAAACCAGGCAAGAGGCCAAAGTTATTCGTCTTATACTCGTGCAAGATTGACTGATGCTTCGACGAATAACGCTTTAGCTAGAAATTCTTTAACCCTTTCCTGCCCAAGGGCCGCCCTAGTGACGAGTAAAATCGTCTGGCGTTAGACAGAATAATATCTATAAGTGGCACTCTTGGACATCAATGGGTTAATTCTCCTTCTACACGCAAACGCCTTGTACTAGAAGATGGATAAACAGTAGTTTTAATTCTCTAACCATTGTTCTACAATTGAGAGGACAATGCCGGCCAACGACTTATGCAAGAAGAAAAAGCTGACATACTTTGGTCAATAACCGAATCAATTCATTAATTTCTTGCAAGATCACTTGCCTTTTCTTTCGGGATTTTCCTATTTATTCCTATTCCGGTGTAGGGCATATACAGAAAATGAGTAGCATAATAAACTTTTCTAAGAGAACAAGAATTCAGAATGTGTCTCAAAAGAACATAATTCGCAAATGTGGTATACATTCCTTTGATTTGTACCAATCGAAGAAAAGATACTTTTCCACCTGTCTTGCACTTGAAAAATATCTACCTCAGAAGACAAGACTGTCGAACGAATGAAGTTCTAGAAGTTATCAGTTTTGCACGAAGAATCGTTTCCACACAAACGCCATTAGTAATCTGGATATTCTGTTTCTTTCCTTTCTTGTTTTCAGTGACGTCCGTTTCAGTTCGTTCACAGGCCTCCTGCTAGGAGGAAAACGCCATTCTCGTTACTCTGAGTACGTAACTGCGGATCTTAAGTCTGAGCACAGAGGGAAGAGCTCTAGAATCTAGATTGCTAAAACACCTAAAGTTTGTCGTTAACGCTTGCACCAAAGTGCCGGAACCAACATTTCTGGCGACAAAACACAACCGAAGCGCAGATTTGGACTTGTGCGCGGACTTAGACCTGGCACGAGAAAAAAAGTGATTAAAAATAAAAATAAAAATGAATGCATTATAGGTTAAGAAATATATCAAGTATATTTGGTTCCCCCTCGCTACTAACTGACACAGTGACACAGTTAACAGCAGAGGGGTGTGATCAACTATTTTTAATGCACACTATTCCATTTGGGTGGAACAGCTGACCAAAGTTAACAGCGTTTGAATACCTCTGCATTTGATCACCGCCAAGCATCTTGTCCATAAAGCCAAACAACACACCAAACGCCGATAGGCTAGCCTCATTTACAATCTTAGATGGAGCCGTGACAGTCACCTTAGTTTTAAAGGAAACAGAAAGATCAGGTGTTTTAATTTGACGCTAGCGATTCGAAACCTTAACAACGGGTAAATTCAACTTGTTTGCGAAACTACTTAATAAGGCAGGGCGGAACCCAAGTGATTGAGTTGAAAATGAGTTTAATTAACATTGTCCGTATATTATTCGGTAGGTTTCAACATTTCTTGGTCATTCTTACTGCATTGTAAAGTCGTCGCGAAAACAATAGTTTGTTGACACTTGCATCTGCGGTTGCAGGATAAAAACAACGAACGGCCTTTCTGTACCGAAATCCAGTACTGAGATTATTCTTATAGATTCACAAAGATGCCTTGGTACCAATTCGAAAGAAGATTTGTCTACGAATTATAATTGCTGTAAACTGAAAAATTGTTTGGAAGAAGAACGCGTTCCCTTGCCGAAAATAAATTGAAATTGTTTGCCCTAATTAGCTAGTCTTCACGAACGCAGTGGTTGAAAGTCAAACGCGCAATAGAGATGTAACTTGTAGAGAGTAAGCCTTAAAATATATTTACCGTTACCATGACCTTTAATTAACTCTCAGCTTGCCGGCCTACCATGTAGATATCTTTGAGACAGTTTCAGGCAGAAAATTGCTCGCCGAGACGGAATACTAATGCCAATAATTAATTAATAGGATCGTTTGTACTTACAAATGAGGGTTGAGCTTCGGTCGTCGATACCACGTAAACTTTAAATGAGATAAAATATTGATCCTGGGCTTTAGAAAAATGACTGTCTTTCAAAATGACAGGCCAAGAAAGCATTTCGTGGCCGTTAGCGTCATTTTTTTTAAAGCATGTAAATTTTACTGATTAAACATTTACTTCATCCAGGGAAACAGTTGTCTTTAATGCCTTAACCAATGAAGGTACTTCGTTATGATGCATTTGTTTTGTCCGTTTGGATTGCTGCGTTATAAAGACAAAACATCTTACTGCTTACATTCAACGCTGTATTAAAGAAAAGCGACAAAACATGGTGGAATTCGATAATCACACGATGCAACATGTTTGAATGATAGTGTTCCCAGTTTGGCAGATCCTCGTCTGTTAATTTTTTGTCCGTACCAGATCATTTATATCCATTGTCACAGCTGGGAAAAAAAAGAAAAAAAAACACCTTTATTAGACACCTCTTAGTAATAGAACGCCCACGTTTAAGAAGCAATGCATTTTAACAT
>BLFK01000057.1:113987-138987 GCA_014634185.1 Astreopora myriophthalma | reverse complement strand
TGGCGCGCTTGTTTTCTCTTGTCATGTAAGACTACACGAACATTTTTGTGATGTAGCTCAATAAAAGGACTTCTGTAGTTCCAATGTGTCAATGTTATGTTGTAAAACAAATGGTAAACGCCATAGCATGCACTATTGAGTTATGGATGCACTTGGGAGGTTTGCTAAGCACTCAAGAAGCTAGATTCGAACTCGGCTATCGCCTCGTGCGACCCTTACGCTTCTTTCGTGCTTAGCAACCTCCCGCGTGCATAAATAACTCAATAATGCACGCTATATATATGGCGTTTACCATTTGTTAATTGGCAAACAAGTACAAAAAGAAAATGGCTTAGGAGGAAGCAGCAAGTGGGATATATCCTGAACCGACAGAACAGCAGAAGTGTTACATGCGGAGGGATGGAGCATCACACACACCAAAAAATGGCGGATCACACGAACCTCGTGTTCTTTTTATTTTTTCCCATGATTCCTTAAAGCCTTGTCCCCCGGGCGGATGAGGAGGGGGGGGGGGTGAAGCTCTTGGAAGAAATTATTGACAGATTTGAAGAAAGTGACCGTGAAACCAGTGAAAAGAGTGATCAGAAAGAGGAGGAAGCAAAGGCTGAAGAGATGAAGAGGCTTCCTATGAAGAAGCTGAGCCAGACTATGAAGCGAAAAGCTGAGAAAGGTGAGAGTGCGCCAAAAAGGGAGAACAAGTGGGTCCAAAACAGTGGTATATTTGAGAGAGAAAGCAGAGAAGGGGAATAAGTTGAGGAAGGAAGACCTGGAATTGAAAAACGAAGAGCAACATCAGCATGTAAATATGTTCCAGTTTATGCAGCAGCAACTGCAACAACAACAGCAGCCACTGCAACTGCAGCATCAACAACAACAGCTGCAGACTCAGTTACTGATAATAATGATTGCGAGGCTCAATAATAATTAAGTAACATTTTATTGACACTCAAAAAGAGTTATTTTATCCAATAAGGTATTTAATTTGTGCAATTTAAAATATTTTTGAAAATATATATATCCTTTCTAAACATTACCAAGGTGGCAATTTGTAAAAAAAAAAAATCTTATTGTATTTATTCTTACAAAACATTTTTATGCAGTATTTTAATAAAATATTGGTACCTTTGAGGCGGATTATCCTCTGGAAAACACCAGACACGTGGCGGCAAAACGTATTTCCAGCTAACAAGGCTTAAAATTTCGTGACCGACTGTCACTGTTTATCTTGCACCACACATCAAACATGAACGTTCGGTACAAACAAAACCGAATAGGATTAGTCTCATCTTTCAGGGTGTACTGCTCTGAACAAAACGTTTTGTACAAGTAAACCAGAAGCGTGACTCTGTATCAATATGCCTGAGAGCACTTAAACAGACATGAGTAAGATAAACAACGAGTCATCTTTTAGTGGCGGGAAGCCAAGAAGCACTCCTTGCACATCCGGGAACATACAAATACAGGCCCGACAACAAGGGCATGTCACGCAACATGTTACACCCTTCGCAATATATGAGATGACAACAAATAATGAAATATGAACACCAATGAACAATAACACCAATGAACAATAACAAACTTATAAAACGGTGTTTGCACTCTCAGCATTAATAGATCAGTTTCAGAGTTCATTGTCCCAGGCTAACGCTCTCATTGTTTATCAAGCTACACAGTCTTTGAGATATGAAGGCCTGGTAACCAATCTTTCGGATCGTGTTCTGACATGGTTCAGAATGCGGTCGATCCTGAGCAAGTGACTTTTCACAGGGTGTGTGTTCGTCAGGCTCGTCAGAGTAGCTTGGTACTCGTGGCAGTTCAGTGAGGGCCGACCCCGAAGGCGATTCATTGGCCACTCTTGCATTTCTGTAGTGGGTTGGGGTCCGTAGTGATTCACTGACAGTTTCCCCAGGGGGTGGCTCATTGGTCTTTCGCAGGTGAATTCTGTTACGCCTGTAGGTGGATCCAACAGCCGTCTCTATCTCGTATGACCTTTCGTCAAGTATTTCAACAACTACACCCTTCTTCCATTCCTTTTGTCCTAGTTGAAATGGTTTCAACCTTACAGTATCTCCCTCATGCAGTTGGGGTAGGTCCTTGGCATGAGCGTTGTAATATCTGGCTTACCTCTTTTGGACATCCTTCAGCTTCTCTCTCTTTTGATTGGTATTTAAGGATCTTGGTTCCAGGAGAGAGCTAGTGGTGGGCAGCAGAGTCCTTGTCCTTCTGCTCATTAGCCGTTGAGCGGGGCTACTGCCAACTGCCTTGTGATGGATTATTGCGTATCGCAAGAAGTCCCAGGTGAAAATCGTCGCCGCCTTTAGCAGTCTTGCGGAGCAGTTTCTTAGCAGACTTGACTGCTGCCTCAACCTGTCCATTCGCTTTACTATTGTAAGGAGAGGTTACCATATGTTCAATGTCCCATTCCTTAGTTAGCTTTTAAAATTCAGCAGCAACAAACTGAGGGCCATTATCACTGACAAGCTGACATGGACTACCGTATCTTGCAAAATGTGTCTTGAGCTTCCGTACTACGGTCCCAGAATCAGTGGTATGTAGCCTGTCCAGTTCCCAAAATCCACTGTAGTAATCGACCGTAACAAGATAGTCTTTCTGATCTTGGGTTAACAGATCAACAGCAACTTTTTCCCAGGGGCGCTGTGGTACCTCATGGCTCATAAGTGTCTCCTTGCCATGTGACACTTCAAATAGTCTGCATGGTTCACAGGTTGAGATCCAGTGCCTGAGCTCAGCATTCATACCAGGCCAATAGACGCTCTCTCTTGCCCGCCTTAAACATCCTTCTACACCAGCGTGTGAGACATGTATGTCCTTCTTTATCTCAGCTCTTAACCCTTGAGGCACCACGAGACGTTCACCTTTGAACACTAGCCCATCATACACGCCAAGTTCATCTCTCACATCGTAATAGGGGGTTAGTTGAGGAGGGAGTTTGGACCGCTCCTCCGGCCAACCTTCCAAAATTGTGGCTTTAAGCAGTTGCAGTTTCATCCTTTGAGGTCTCGAGTTGGAGTTTCTGTATCTTCTCTGGTCGCATTGGGAGAAATTGGACTGCATTGATGGCTTCGAATTCATTGGGGCTCCCTTGATTGCCTGCTGGGATAAATGACCTGCTCATCATATCTGCAAGGTGCTGTGTACGACTGGGAGTGTACTGGACATCAATGTCATAGGCAAGGATTCTGAGGAGCATGCCTTGCAAGCACTTTGGGGCCCTATTAAGTGGTTTCTTTGAGATCTCTTCTAGCGGTTTGCAATCAGTGTTCACAAGAACGTGGCGGCCAAAAGCAAATTGGTGCCATTTTTCCAACGCAAACACAATGGCCAGCATTTCTTTCTCAATGGTTGCGTACCGACTCTCTGGATCCGTTAGCGCCCTGCTAGCGTAAGCAAGAGGTCTACCTTCTTGTAGGAGAACAGCTCCAAGGCCACGGCTGCTGGTGTCGTACTGTATGACGAGTTCTTTGTCTAGGCTATAGTAAGCAAGGATTGGAGCTTGGGTGGCAAGGTGTTTAACTTCATTGAAAGCCTTCTCCTCGCCATCTTCCCAATGCCATTCAACACCTGTCTGGGTCATTCTTCGAAGAGGCTCGATGACGTGGGAAAGTCTTGGAGGAAATTTGGCAAGGTAAATGACCGTGCCATTGAGTCTCTCAATGTCTTCCTTGGACTTTGGCGTTGGTAGTTTAAGAATTGCTTCCACTTTCTTTGGGTCACGTTTCAAACCTTGTGCAGGCAGCAAGTGTCCCATTAAGTCCACTTTTGCACCCGTAGGGCTAGTTTGTGCTTATTCAGCTTGATTGACTTTTGGTGACACGTGTCCAATAGTGATGCAAAGTTCTGGTCGTGATCTAGCGTAGCCTCCTCAAGAGTATCAACGACCCCATAAACCAATATGTCATCGGCTATGCATGCCACGCCCAGAAGTCCCTCTAAGGCTTGGTGAAGTCGTTTCTGTAATATCTCGGAACTAGCAGAAAGGCCAAAAGGTAGTCGTGTCCATCGGTATCGTCCAAATGGGGTTGAAAATGTGGTAAACCAACTGGATTCTTCATCCAAGGTGCAATGCCAATATCTATGGCTGAGATCAACTTTGCTGAAGACCTTGGCCTTGGCAAGGTCTGGAAGGATATCATCCAGGACTGGTAACTGATAGTGCTCTCGTTTCAAGGAGAGATTCAGATGACGTGGGTCTATGCAGATACGTAAGCCTCCATCCTTTTTAGTTGCAATTGCCATTTGGTTCACCCAGTCAGTGAGTTCGTCTACTGGGGCGAGAACTCCTGCTCTAACAAGTCTGTCAAGTTCCTGTTTTACAGAGTCCTTCAACTCAACCGGTAGTCGTTTTGGGGGACGAAGAATTGGCTCTGCATCAGGTTTCAGTGTTAGTCGCACAGATCTAGGTAAAGTGCCAACATCACCACTGAAAATGTCTGGATAGCGCCTTAAAATATCTGATGAGTTCATTACTCCATTCACACTTTCGAACCTGTCATAGTTGACTGTAATGAGTTCCATTTTCTCAGCTGCCTTGGGACTCAAGAGAGGAGTGAGATTCTCTTCAACAACAACAAATTTTACCATGTACTTCAAGAGAGTCTTTGGGTTTTCAACAAGAAGTTTACAGATGCCAACAGCTTTCATTTTCACTTTGTTCCACATTTCCAGGGAAACATTGGAAGACTGAATCTGGGTTTCACCAATGAGGCTCTTGGGGATTACGCATACAGTGGCACCACAGTCCACTTGCAGTTTGATGGTTTTGGAATTAACACCCATCTCACAATAAATTGGCTTGTCTTTCTTGGAGCAGACACCATTGACAAGGACATTAAGCGCCTTAACAAAGGCCACATCAGAATCAGAGTCAGAAACTTCAGGGTCGTGACTTACCAAATGCACCTTGTCTTTTTTCTCACACATTTCTGAGCCCTTCCGGGGATTCATCTTTCCACACAGATTGCATCTTTTACCCCATGCGGGACATAATTCCTTCTTTAAAACCTGAGATTTGCAACAGAATTTACTCTTGAGTTTTCGTGACACTTGGTTGTTTAGATCGTCAGCACGGCCACCTCGTTTCCCTCTTGTCCTCATGGAGCTATCTTCGTTGTTAACAGTGTGTACTTCTTCTAGTTTTCCACCGATAGCCTGCAGTTGCTCTCGGAGGTGCGGCAGATGTCAATACACTTCTTTAAGTCAAGCTTGCGCCCTTGTAGTAAACGCTTTCGAGCATCTTCAATTCTAATCCCAAGGCCGATACGGTCACGGAGGAGGGAGTCGCTCATATTGGGGCAAGTACAGAAGTTGCATGATTCAGCCAAGTTTCGAAGGCCAGTGACGTAGGCGTCGAAGCTTTCGCCAGCTTCCTGACTCCTTTGATTAAACTTGAAACGTTCATAAGTTTCGTTAACATCTCAAATGAGATATTCGTCGAATTTCGCGATGATGGTGTCCACCTTGTCAGGATTGTCACTAGTGCTGTATCGGAAAGCGTTGTAGATTTCTAAGGCGCTTTGGCCAATTGTGCAAAGGGAGAGAGCTTTCTGATACGAGTCGCCCTGAGTTGATATCTTGGAAACGATAGCGAAATTAAGCCACGCCTGTTTCCACAACTTCCACTTTTTGGCCGAACAGTCCGCTAGGTTTAGAGGAGGGGGTGGCTTTACCTGAGGTAATGGCGGACGATTTATCGTAGTTTGGCTCGAAGGTATAACTTGTGAAGCTTGTGAGGCAACAACCACGGGAGGTTCAGCAGATTCTTCGCACTCATCGCAAGAATATTAAAGAAAATAACAGCCACAACCGCTGCCACCAAGTATCAATATGCCTGAGAGCACTTAAACAGACATGAGTAAGACAAACAACGAGTCATCTTTAATGGCGGGAAGCCAAGAAGCACTCCTCGCACATCCGGGAACATACAAATACAGGCCCGACAACAAGGGCGTGTCACGCAACATGTTACAGACTCATACGCCATAAGATCATGAACACAAGCTTCGCATCGATAATCTCGAGCAGGAGCGAAAATAAATTATCATAATTAAGAAAACGCGGGAAAAGACACGACAACCTTGTTACCTGAAATATTGGGATAAAAATATAGATAATTCCTCTAAAAACTTTAAATGCTCTTGAAAAGTGAATTCCCTCAAAGCCATCAAGGCTAGGCTGTTGAAAACAGCAACTTTTGCAAAATAGTTTCAACATGGAAATTGAATTTCTGTATATAAGAATTGTGTTGTTTCCAAAACTATTCATCCCCCTACGATGGAGGGGTTTTTGGTTTGACCTCTTGCCCCCCCCCACCTGCCCCCCGCACTACCCCTCTATGTATCTGGTTTAGCTATATTTTCCATCTTCGATAGTTTCCCTCTCCTTGGAGTTTTCAGTGACCTTTCATGGGGCTATGTGTGGATATTTCCTGTAAACATGCACACACTGAAACAATTAAGTTTATCAAGCAAAGTAAGAATCCACTGAGGGTGCATCGACGCCAAAGAAAGTGGAGGTACCACTTGAAAGTGGTGGTACTTAGCATATATGCAGGAGTCGACATTTCTCAACAGTGCACATACTGTATACATTTTGCCAATAGTACTTAATCCAACTTTAAGATCTTTCTTAAAGTCATGGAAAGCAAAGTATTCTATAATGTCACAAAAGACCCACTCAAGTGAAATTCTAACTTTACTTATCGACTGATTGAATGCCTCTTGCTCTGGTCTCAGGGCACGATCTTTGAATGGTCCTTGAAGTTGTACCCTAAGAGGGTACACAGGGTCCCCATATAGAGAGGGGCTGACCAGTTGGTGATATGGAATGGGTCTCCAACATATCACTATCATGTCGTCGACCCTCGACTGGGCCATACAGGTTTGCAATAAGTCCATTTGCAGCAACAACGCTCTGGAATTTAATTGAGTTTTCCCCCTTACGTCCATTGTATAGCATTCGCTGATGAACTCCCGGTCGACACACTGGTCGGACGGTACCGTCTACGAAGCCCCAACAGTTTTCAAGTGCAGACCCCTTTCGATGGCCCGCGTCTGCAAAAGTTATTAGATTTGCCGGTGATAGCCATGGCTGGTTAAAATTAGTCAGTAAATGGCCATGCTGCGCAAAGATTAAACCGAGCATTTCGTTAACAACCATGCTGATTTGAGGAAAAACCTTCCAAATCTTCGTATCTACATGGATACGTAAATCGTCTTAAAAGCATGCAGAGAGCTTCAATCATCGTTATAAACGTAAGACGGTTATAACAAATGATTTCCTCAGGGGGGTTCAACACGTCAAGAAGAGTGTAGATATCGTGTTTGATAAAGCGGTATTCACTCTTGCATCCAGCCTCTGCTAGGGTATCGAGATCAAATTTGTCATATCTCCAGAAAAGTATGTCGACGTTCTTTGATGAATTCAAGTCGTACAGGGGAAGCATTTCTTCATCTTCTATTCGGTTCATTTCGTTTCCTATCATGCCTCTCTTGCATCTCTGAAGGTGGCCATTTTCAGATTGAAACACACGAAAGCCGCACCGGGTTTAAGGGTTTTCCCTGGTTTCGCAAGTATTTTGCGTTGTGCTGGGTAAGGTTTGTTTACGTACAGGACGGCAACGTCATAGCTCGCGCGCTCGACCTAGTCTTCACGCGAGCACAAGTCGCCGTCCTCCTCCGGCCGTCCTGTTGTGTAAGGTCTCTATTACTGCCACAGTGAGTGAGCCTGAAGCGAACGAACGAGGCAGCTCTCTAATCGGGAGAAGGTCACATTAGGGTGACGCTATATCGAAGGCGTTCGTCGACGGTAAGTTTGGTCAGCGGGGAAATTATGAAACCCGCGAATATTGCGAAAGCCGGCGAAAGGATGACATTTAAAACTGAAAGCAGTTTTTGATTAAGACAGTGGTATGCGTAATGATGGCGGCGACTATTCAATCGTCTTTAAACAAATCGGAGATTGAGTTCTTTGAGGAAAACCTTGAAAATTATTCTGTTAAAAACCAGTACTTCTTGGGTTATTTCGATGGGAAAAGAGACGAGTTCGAGGATATGCTCGAGAGGTTTCTTTCTTCTTTATCAATTGGTAGTGGACCTTGTAGAGACCTGATCGTTTGATCTTTTGTAGAAACTTACGCAATGCACTGGCGGAAAAGTGTTGAAATATTTAAAAATGTTTCATATAAAAGAAAGCCCTTGGAAAAAACTTTAAGTGCGTAACCTAGTATACCGAAATACGTTTTGCAAATTATGTATTTACACCGTCTCCCGTCTTTGAACACAATGGTGGTGATGTACGGATCCAATTTTTCGGCAAACCGTTTACCATTGTAAGCAACGGACCTTACTCATTTTTCCCAATGATGCAGCTTTCGACATAGCAACCGAACGTGCACGAATAACGTCTATGGTGTTTGGCTGTTGTTACGATGACATTCATGAGTAAGTAACCTAAGTCACAGCTTGTTTCCAAACTGCATATCCTTTAATCTTGCTAAGCATCAGGTTTGATTCTGATATAGAGATAAGAGTCAAAGTAAGAGACCTGAGCCAATAAAGAAGAAGCGATATTTATGAATGATAATGAAATATATGTTGCGTCCGCTGTAGGAGAAATATCAACGTCTGCAAAGTGTGCCATGACGACGACGGAGAAGATTGGCTGAGATGCGACAGTTGTGGCCAGTACTTCCGCGCAAGTTGTATGAAAGTGGACTTCTCAGAGACTCTCTCTTGCTAAGTTTGTCTGCCCTTGTTAATTTCACAACATCTTTGAGGATTAGTGGCGTAAATTGATATTGGAGGAGATTCTTCCCAGTGTGGGACTGAGTTAAGACTAAGCTAGGCTGTGTACAATTCCTGAATTTCTTGTTCGTTATTTTACGAATCATTTGATGTTTCAGTGTTGACAAGTTTTACGTATTGCGTAAGTAAAAAAGTGGACTTAACGCTGCAAGGAGAATCTCTCTCAAACTTTACTTTTTAAGAGACGAAGTTACCGTTTAAAATTCAAACGTTACTATTAAGTTTATTGGCGCATTGACAACCTTGTAAATTAGCTCAAACATACTGAAAACATTTGTATTAGTTTCTGTATATCTTTATACTTTGTTCAGTGCGATCTTCGATATAGTGTCACCCGTCACAGTATATGGGCCTTGAACACGTTTTTGCGAAACGCAAGGAATTGTGGTAGCGGTAAGATCAAAGGCGCAAGGAATTGTGGTTATGCTCGAATGCAAAAATTAAGATGCGCGGTCTGCCCTCGTGCTCATTAGGCAAATTTAGCAAGACAACGCGATTTGAAAAAAAAAAACAGTCCTGAAACCAAAACAGTCCCGTAAAGCTGCCCCCTTCGCAGCCACAGCATCACTGTAAATTTGTAGACCAGCAGGGCTTAGAAAAGTGGGATTCCACTGAGTAATTCTATGACCATGTGTATCATAAACAAAGTCAAGGACGTCGTTGTAAACCACGCCTAGCACTGGAACAGGCAAACCGAATCTCGGTATAATATCACTGTACCTACAAGGGTAGGCCAGTCTTCTTAGCAGGATACAGAGGCCTTCCATACCGCTTGCAACACTTCGTTGGTAGCATGTGAAGCTATCCGGTGTTTGAAGTACTTCACCAAGAATTTGTAGGTCTCTCTCTTCTCAACTCTAAACTCGGCCAAACATGCAGAATCATGCATGTCGTTAAGGTCCAGCCTGTCATAATTCTCGTACGAGAAGTCTGGGTTTTTCGGCAAAAATTCTTCATAAGGTAAGAGAATTTCTTCATCATCCATTGCTCCGTGATCGTGGCCTAGAAAAAAGAGTTCTCGTAACTCGTTAAGGGACATTTTGTACACTTCATTCGCGTTTTCTCTTTATTTGCAAGCGACGTCTGTCGTCCACAGCAAGCCCGCGCTTAACTCGCGAATTTTCCCGCCGTGAACGACGTTCTCGACCCAGTCTTCTCGCGGCGCTGTTCGTCGTCGTCGTCGTCTCTCACGTTGTCGATGTTACACGAGCCGATTTTTAACACCGATTTTTAATGCCGATTTTTAATCCATGTTACACGAGACAACTTTTAACGCAACTTTGTTGCGGCAACGGTATATTACACGAGACGATTTTTAACGCAACATTGCTCGCAACATTTGAACGCAGGCTCCTGCTCGACAAATCCCGGGCAACAAGTTTCGGTTCTCCGTGGTGCATTCTGGGACGATGTTGCGTTAAAAGTCAGCGGTGGGGATGTTACACGCACCAACACCAACAAAATTCGGTCAACAATGTTGCATGCTTTTGAATCGCTTTCAAAAACCTGCAACATGTTGCCGCAACAAAATGTTGCGTTAAAAATCGCCCTGTGCGCCATGTTACACGAGACAACTCCTCACGCAACAATGTTGCGTTAAAAATCGGCGTTAAAAATCGGCTCTATAACATCACCTTAAGTAAGGTCGCGTCACGTTCACGACGGCATTTGTCAGGGTGTTTTCCCGTCGTGAAGAGAACCGTGAAAGGCAAGTTTGTTCAAGCATTAATCAAGTTGTTCAAGAGGAAAGGTAGAAATTGTTTTCCCCTAATGCTTAAAATAATGCTTTGAGAATCCTTTTCTTGTTTCCTGACAGCGTTAACCTTCTTTTTTTTTACGTACTAGATTTTTTATGGTGGGCTTCTCCGAAGGGGGGTGGCTAGCCACCCAATCCACCCCCCCTGGATCCGCCCCTGGGTTAAGTGAAAATAGTCTTTCTCATGTGGGAAAAGCCACTGGGATTTTAATGCAAAATTCCACATGTCAATATCATATGCCCATCGTATAGCAAGATCATATGCCAATTGAAATGGAAAAAAAATTATAACTTAACATGTCAGGTGGCTCAAATCAGGTTTAATATTTTCAAGATTCCTAATATTTGGAAAGATTGATTTTACAACACTGTAACATTACCTTGAATTAATGTGTCACCATGGAAAGTCTTTCCAAACCACCCTTTATTGTGGCTTCTGTTTCTTGTGTCTCAAAAATGGAATCGGTGACCCCCATTGTTTATTGCAAGAAAGTAATAGACCTTATTCGTGTTTGCATGACTGGATTGGAACAAGCAGGGAATAGGGGCAAGAAAAATTATTTGCATCTGAAAAGATTTTCCTACATTAGAGTCCATGGATCCCATGCTTGTTCTAGTCCAACTGTGAGAGTAAGAACATGGCCTATTAGGTGGCAAACATGAAAATGTATGCAACATTGAAAAAAAAAAATAGTAATAAAATAAGCATTAAGGAAATTCAGCGCCACTTTAGTTTTTGGAAAATTGAAGGTGGCACTGTGTTAGGAGATTGGACACGAGTATATCATTATGGGATGTACAGTGAGAGAGGACACGAGTTGGAGATATTAAAACGTTGAGTTAACCTGTGTGTGGTTGTCTCTTCCACGCAACAACACACTGAATCCCCTTCACTTGCAGCAAATGTCATCTTGGTATCTTATTTTCCAGCAATAAAAGAGGGTTGCAGAGTTCATTTTAGAGATAAGAGCAGCTAATCTAGTATGAGCCAACCTGTGCACAATATTTCATCAGCATTTAATAGCATGTTTACCAAAAATAGTCAGGTAAGGAAGGAGGTTGTAGTTGAAACTTCTCAGAAACAATATTACCATAAAGGCAAGTGTGTGCATTCTCTAAGAGGGCGCAAACCAATACATCTTCCCCACTGCACTTAAATTAGCCTTCATCTGCCTCTTGAAGTCAATGAACTTAAAACAACCACTCCACTGACACACTCACTTCACTCATTGCCTGGTTGTACAGGATTTGCTCTGCACTAAGATTATCATTCTTGTATGGACCTTGCAGATGAACTCCTAAGGGATAGGCAGGATCCCCATACAGACACAGGGGTTCTCCATGATAAATTCCAACTATGTGCAGGTCGTTGAGTAACTCAGACTGATAAAGCATCGTACTGTGATGTCGTTTACCCTCAAATGGGCCACTCAAGTTAGCAATTAACCCATTCGGAAGAACGACGCTCTGGAATTTTATGGCATGCTGTCGTTTACGTCCATTATACATAACTCTTTGGTTATGCTGTGGCGGTGCAATAGGGCGCGCAGTTCCACCAATAAAGCCAAAACAGTTTGTGAGAGGTGCACCCTGCTGGTGCACGGCCACAGCATAACTCTGCAGCTGATCTTCCTGCAGAAATGGTTGATTCCAGGATTGGAGATGATGTCAGTGAATTGCGTAAATATGGTCAAGGACTTCATTAAAGATCAAACATAGTTCCGTGGGATTTCTCCCAAAGCGAGGCACCATGTCAGTGTAGCGGCAGGGATAACACAGTCTCTTCAATAAAATACAAAGTCCCTCCATTCCATCACAAATGGTACGCTGTTCACGGGTATGTACATTTCGCTGACCCCCAGTCCATGGACTACCACGATGGACTACCGAAATGGACTACCCACATGGACTACCAAAATGGACTACCCTAAATTAACCACCTTCCAAAAAGAAAAAAAAAAAGATTTCTAAAGCTTGGTTGTTCATCGATCGATTCCCGCAAGTATTGAGCGTATTGAGACTATTGAGTATGCTTGTTACAAGAAGCTACTTTTTCATCATTATCGATAAGACCAGTAACAAAAGCCCTTCACAATGCCATTAATATAACGCAGGTGTGAAACGGGGTATTGATTTAAGAGTCAGGTCTTAAATAGGGTATCAAATCTTTGGTCTGGTCATAAGTAGGTTGAAAAGAACCTCAGATTTTGGTCTTAAATAAGGCAAGGATTCTGGGAAGTGGGCTGCACACCCCATCCAATTCTTTTTGGGAGTACCCCACCACCTGGGTCTGGTCACGCGATCTATCTTTGAGTTGTATCTTCTTGAACATCAAGACAGCTAGCCAAGGAATTGTCTACAAGATTGTAAATTCAAATTTTTACCCACCATCCTGCGTGTCAGCCATCACGCGCAACGAATGAATGCGCCTGCAGAACAGCTGACCAGCAGCTCAACAGCTGATCGCGCTCAATACTTGCGGGAATCGATCGATGAACAACCAAGCTTTTTTTTTTTTGGAAGATAGGTAATTTAGGGTAGTCCATCGTGGTAGTCCATGAACTGGGGGTCAGCGAAATGTACATACCCCGCTGTTCACAGGTAATTTTTTGCGGAATTTCCAGACATTCAAACACTAAATCAAGATCGTCTTTCGCGAAACGCAACTCAGTGTTGCACGCCATATCACTCCATGCATTCCAGTCAAATCTATCAAATCGAAAAAAACAGGCTTGGAAGAAAACGCCTCGTACAAGGAAGGAAATCTTCGTCATCTAAGGGTGCTTTCGATTGGGAAATCCGGATTTAGATCTTGAAATCCGGATCTTTTGGATTTCCAATCGAACACCAAATCCGAAAAAAGGATTTCGCGACGGATTTCATTAATGAAATATAGGGAAGGATTTCAAGTAATGAAATCCGCGGCGAAATCCGTTTTCGGATTTTGTGTTCGAATGGAAATCCGAAGATCCGGATTTTAAGATCTAAAATCGAAAGCACCCTAAAATTTCGTCGGCATTTGCGAGGATTAAAGACTCGTGGACAGCACCGAGCCTTCCGCAAGCCATTCATATGAAGACAAAAAAAAGATTCCTCCCATCACGAAAAGCATGACGACATCAACTCTACAATACGTAATTTGAAAAGAGCTTCCATCTAATTCTAGCAAACTCTTCCTAGATACTACGCAGTTCGAATTAAAAATCACCGAACCCTTACATAACCCTGGACGAGACATAGCCAAATTCTATCAACAGTACGTCACATTGTAAATATCAGTTTTACCTCACTTCAAATGCTGTTTTTCAGCCTCGCTTTCCAAGAACTCTATCGCGTAAGTGAACGAAGAAATTAACCTCTTTCTCGTTAGTAAGAAAAAAATTGAACCCACAAGGTAACTATCGCTTCCATAATTATCTACTGCACCAATCATTGGCCAAAACACATCTTAAACCACACAATGTTCGAGAAGGAAGAGACTGACCTATAGAACCTCCCGTTTAGACATGCTAGATCACAAAAAATCTACAACATGACGGCGTTCTCTGCCTAGTCTTTTTCGGTTTTTACTTGTGCGCGCTCCGTCCTCTTTTCACGTCGCGTTTTCTTGCTAAATCTGCTTATTATTTAATAGTGAGCTTTAGCAACGAGGATGGCAACGGGGACGGGAAGGTCACAAAACAATAGGTTTAATTAGTAAAAACAATCGCTCTGCACGCCCTGCACGTGCGTTTTACATTTTGATACATTTCCTTGCTGTCCTCTCCAAAACAACAACGTCAAATGACCAAAATCAGCGGCTTTGGGTGAATATCAGCACACGACGTTGAATTTTTCGATCTCTCTCCAAACTTAAACGCCCTTTATACCAGTTTCATTTTTGGATAGCAGAGACAAATTTTGCATTTTAAATGAGTTGCAATAATTGCGAAGTGATTACAATGACGCGAATTCCCGGTTTGAATCCACGTTCCATACCACAACAGCGGCAAGATGTTGGTGTCAATCATCACCTTGTGAGGATGGTTAATTGTGGAATGTTATGACGTCATAAGCATTATATTAGCTTTGTACGAGTATCGTGTAATCAGTCATAATCTCTTGTAATCGCGGTCGAGCTAGTTTCGTTCCCCTACTTAACTCCCTCCCTCCCTTAGGGTGCGGGAGTTATATTGTCATCAGCTCTGTTATCTTGTTGTGTTTAGTCTGACAATAAACTCCTTGTCTCCAAACTCGTAGTCTGTGGTCAGAATTCAAACAATTATTTTAGAATATTTATTATAGTTGATGTCAACCAGCCCTCTATTTTATACCCTAATCAGTAACAGTATTTTATTCCTTCAGTATTTAAAAGTCTTCACCACAGCAGCAAATGATAATTTGGGAGCGATTTCAGAATACCCGTTCACTTATTTACATATTGCCTTCTTCTCTTTAAGAACGAGACATAGATAACAATACACTCTATTCAAATGCTAATAAGTGAGGGGTTACTCTAGAATCTAGCCTTAATTTGAAAAGTTTATGGTTAGTGTTAAACAGGTGTAGGAGTTATAGTTTACTCTTGAACAGCAAAATGTTGATACTAGAACGATTACAATACCTGTGAACCGAACGTTTGTTTTATAGTTCCATTAAACAGTTTGTTTTCACGTGTCCTATGCAGTCTGTTGAATATTTCCAACCAATATTGCGTAATATGCATAGGATTAGTCAGAAATCAAAAGCATGCCCTTCAATTCTGATTTTCTTTGTATTCTATACTACTTCAACAATAACAGAATTGCAAATATGTTCACAAAAGTGTACAAACAGCTGGTACAAGACAACACAAAGTTCAATTTCTCCCGTTTGCAGTAAACTTAATGCACCTGACCTCAATTCGATCTCCTTTCAATTTCACGCACACTACCGTCGTTAAATAACCACACGCTCTCTTCTCGATCCTTGGCAGCATTTCTACTAATTTGGTAAACTAGTCGGATTAATGATGTATTAGAGACTTGGGTTGACGGATCCATCGACAAATGCATGCATTCAGGAATTCTTTAGAGTGACGTCAGTTTAAGAGTGAGTGACGTCAATCGTTAGCCTGCGTGGAAAGCGTTTCACATGATAGTACAGCGAAGTAGTTTTTCGCATCGTGCGACAGTAGGGTGACCGCCAAATCCCATTCTCGCGCCAAGCGAAAATTAATCAGCTTTTCACTGGCTCAAACGCTTACTACGTATGGTGGCCCGTTGCGGGTTCTTACACCGAAGTAAAGCCAGACACTTTTGGCCCTTTTTTCTTTGCATCCGGCTCCGTTGTATTGTTTTTGTTTTGTTTAATTAAGCTATTTGAGACACGGTTGAAAACCACGTCTGTTTGCGCAATAATATCATTTTTCGTGATCTTTCCTTTGGTTCGCAATTTTCTCATTCCTGTCCACTGACCTGGACCAAGATCAGAGGTATAAAACAATTCTCCACATTGAACTGATCATTTGACCTTGCATTCTTACGTATATACCACAGCACGGCTGATAGACGTCAGCTCAGTACTGATTTCGGGCTAGAACTGAGACGACCGATTTAGCAGAAGGAGCACAATACAAGAGTTCCCTCTGTAGTGTCACATTGTTAAATTCTCTTCGTCCAAAAACTGGCTGGAGAAAAAAAATTCCACTTATAACGTCACTTACTCAAGGAGGCCAGAAACACGAATGCAAGTGAGCTATCATCTTTTTTACAGTCTGTCGATTTTTTAATCGAGTTTTAGTCTCTTATTAATTGAGGTGAGGTCATGCTAGTTCATTCCAATGTGAGTGCCACTTGGCTGCCGTGTAGCGATTACAACGATTATTGTTTGTAGTCGCGGCGATGACATTGAACATTGCAACGTGCGCCGCTGCACTCGCAGACGAAGTCACCTCGTGTCCGTTATAAGACACACTCACAAGAGTTAAAGAAAATTTCTCTAGAGCATCAGTTATGAGTTCGTATAGTAAATCTACTCCTCCGTCGCTGACGAAAATTGCATCTTTTCCGGAGCGAAATATGAGGAGAGCGACTATCGGATTTTCTCAGTGTAGGAGGATTTCGGATCCAGGCTTTGATGGATTGCAAAGCGGTTCAAGATTTCCGAGGCTGGTGTTCACGAAGAGTTCGAACAAGATGCGTGGCGTTGTGACTTTAAACACAGTGTGTGAGAGAAAATACAGGTCCTGGAGTGATCCAACGGGACAGTATGCTGAGGACGAACACAATAGTTTGCATCAGACAGAGGCCTTTAGCGATGATTTGAACACACCCTGCTGGGCGCTCTTGCCTCGGCTTGGAAGTGAAATGTCGAATGCAAAAAGACAAAGTTTCGACGAGAAATCGTTCTGCGACAGTGTATCGAGTTTTCCGTGTTCTAGTTTATCGAGAAGTTCTACGTGCTCGCCGGTGATAGAAGATAAACGATACGCTTGCATTTCAAAGAAGAGTAAGACTGTCGTAAACTGGGTTCAGAGTATTAGAAGGACAAGAGGATTAGTGAATAAATAAACAAACAAACATACAGTACGGACAACTCTGTGCAGAAGAAAATTAAAATGCAAACAAATAAAACGGACGAGGAGAATAGTTACCAATATAACGTCAGACTAAACATCCTTAGAAAGTCGCAATTTGTGCTCTTTCAGGAAAAAAGAAAAAGAAGAACATAGTCAAATCGGCTCATCAAAATAAAACGGTTTACCGCATTTACTACTGTTAACGAGTTGATAACTTGTTGAGGGCTTTATCTAAAGTTAATGAATGTTTGATCAGTGAATAACATATAAGTACATTGTAACAAAAATATTGGGTGAAACACTCTGGAGGGTGATTACTACACCAAACCATTTCTCACTCATTGCTCCTCATACTGCTCAATTTGACGAACAGAAATGCTAATTTCTCCGCAAACTATCCAAAATTGCTTGTTATAAGAAAGCTGAAAGCATTGTTATTGTACGGACGATGACGCATTCTGATCACATCCTGTTCCTGCTTGTATCACTGCGATTACTGTATCTTTGTTTTTGTCTTTTTTGTTGTTTTATTCTGGTTAGATTTTTTTTACCGTTGCATTAAAATTAGCATCCGCATTTTAAGAATAACTGATCTTTCCTTTCGGAAGAACCGTGTAAAAGTTGCTCTTGTGACGCAACCAATCCTGGAGACAAAAATGAAGTTGAACACCTCCTTTTCTCACCAAGCTGAGAGAAGAAGAGAGATTATGGAAAGATGGTCTACCGAGCCAGTCTGCGATTCGCGTCTTTCCTACTTTCCGATGTTGCCTCTGAAATCGCTACGAAAACAGTGCCAGATTGTACATTCAGTTGATGATCAGTATATCATTTAACCAAGCATGTGCCATATTGAAGCCCCTATTAGTTTCGGGAACGGAAGCGGGTCTTCTCATTTATCTGTTGGAAAGCTTATACTGTATTTCTCAGTGGAAATATTTTGGGCTCCACTGTTTATTGTTTTTTCTAGATGTTTTTGCTCACGTTCACAGGACGCTGGCCATGATGTTTCTTAATGCCGCCTCCTTCGCGTGACTTGTTCGATTTACTGTGGAAAAGTTGCGTGAGAGAAAACGTGACCCAGGATTAACCAGGTGATAAATTTATGACTGAATCACAATCCATTATGACAAAGTGATTTCTTTCTGTGTCTGTATGGGCCAGATGTATACATGATTAAAAAGTACATGATTAAAAAGCGATGTTTAAGGGCCGATTTTCAAAAGTAAGGCTTAATTTATAATAAACAATGCTCAATTTTCAGGGAATCGCGCCGGCTTTTTCTGGGTATGTGCTAGATAGGATTTCTTTTCAAGGCTAAAATGCCCCCTTCTGCGTTGGAAGAACGTTTAGTTACCTCTTCAGCCGTAAAATTTGGAATAGACCTTTTCACGGGTAATGAGGCCATATTGGCTGGGGGGCAAGCAGGGCTAAAATTAGTGAATGCATGGGATTTTTGCCGACTTTGAACTCTGACACTCCGCTACGCACCGAAGCAGTGTTTTGAAAGCTAAAATGTCTTTTAAAAGCCATTTGTATTGAGATTATTTTCATGATGCGTAAGAACAGATTAAGTCTACAACGACCGTTCACGTACAAGTTTTTAAGATTCCATGAAAATCCTTCAAATCAAAATTAGGAAAATTGCCGCGAAATTTAGAAGCGAGATGAGCAGATTTATAAGTCCAAGTTACCGACGTCACACCTCATTTACTGGCCTAATTTTCTGTTAGATGAATCAGATCAATGAAATTGTTTAATAAAAATAGAGGCAAATGCTGCAAATCGACGAGTTTGTAGCGGCGTTTCAGCAGCAAAAGTCGGCCAAAATCCCATGTAAATCCCACGTGTAACTTTAGCTAGCCGTGTTTCAGTGCACAACCAATATGGCTTCATTAACCTAAAAACGTATGTTTATGCTCTATGTTATTGTATAAACTTGAGATTCATTTACTACACAATGCGGTGGCTGTGCGAAGTTTGCTGGGAAGAAATGACAACACACAATGCCATTTTTGGCCACCGAAGTGGCCGTTTATTTTTATAACAATTAACTTTTTACTCCGAAAAACATTCAATAATATTCCCAGCAAAGGTGGGGGAGTACCCGCCGTAAACAAATAGTAGAAATCCTGACTGTCCATACCAAGGGTGGGTGGGTAGGTGGAAATTGTGAACTGCGTTGGAGAGCTCGAGTTTTGGAAAAGAGGATAGTAACCTGGCCTCATCTGCTTAAGTAATGGATACTCTAAAACCGGGATGACCCCAACCATTTGCCGGGAGACTGGCACTAACAAGCCGCATAAAATAATTTATTCCCCGGGTGAGGTGAATAAATCTTCTTTATCAAGCAATATATTTCGCCGCGTGACCTGTTCAGTGAGCTATTAAGCCTCTACAGATTGTGCTCGGCAACTTTTGAACAACTTTTGAAGATATGAGCAACTTTTCTGGTTTTGAGCAACCTCAAGCAACTTTTGCTTTTTTGAGCAACAGTAAGCAACTTTTAGGCTTTTACACATTCCACACTGCTAATTCCTCACAAATTATCAAATAAAATCTCGACCATAAAAATATGTGATTGCAGTAATGACTTTTTTAGATGTCTGGATCAACAAAATAATCGAAAAGAACATGCAGGCTGTTTATGCGCCCGTAAGCGATGCGTGAGGTTTTCAGCGGTTATTCATAAATGATCTCGCAACTCGCGTGACTAAGCAAGTATTATTTTTCTTAAACCGCCATGTTGTTTGGTTTCTTTGTTCAACAATGTTTATGTAAATGACTCATGCTATGCTCCGTTTTTAGTATGTTTTTTTGTATGAATATCCGTGAAATATGCTAGCAATTAATAGCAACTTTTTCAAATTTAAGAGCAACTTTTCCAATTTTCTGGCAACTTTTGAGCAACTTTTTAGCAGTTTTTGGAGCAACGTTTTTGAAATTTACTAGCACAATCTGTAGAGGCTTATGAGCTATCAAACCAGCACGAGAGTTAATGTGACCCAGGTTAAGTTGGCACATCAATCAGGGTCCCAAGGGATTCGGGAGGGGGGAGGGGGGTCCAGCAGCCTCGGTGCCCTCGAGCCCTGAAATTTTTGCCGTAGAGCCCGGAGCTTGATCATTTGAACTTCGTGGCCGCCCTCACCGACTTTTGTTAACCGCCTCATAAAGCCTCTAGCACAAACAGAAGAATTGTACTTCACAACAGATTTTATCAACTTTATTGCAAAGACTAAACTGCCTTGTCTCAATGGTTGTATGTGTAACAAAGCATTGAACAAATATACCTCAAGACAAATGGATCATAACTATATGCTCAGCATACGAAGATTTTTACAGGAAAAAACCTTCCGGTGTCAAGCACGTTCTGGAAAAAAAAATGCTTTTCCTTGTCTTGCAAGAAAATTCATTCCAATTCCAAGGAAAAGGTTGATTAGCAAACCCATGGAACAGCAATGGGTAACAAAATAGCCGTGGCCCTTGCCAAAATCACGTGCACGTGCCCTCGCTGTGGAATACAAGCACAGACAAAATAGAGGAATAGACCATTTTACAGTTGTGGCTGTGTCACCTGGCGTGCGAATGGAAATGAGGCTACCGGTGACCTTGTTTTGATACAAACCCCTTTGCTTTTCTTATGTAAATGACGACTAGTTTCCATTACAACAACACGTTTTGCATGATAAAAGCAGCGCGGTTTGTATCAATACAAGGTCACCGGTAGCCTCGCTGCCAGGTCACTGAGCAAACAACTGTAAAATGGCCTATTCCAAAGAAAGGCAAACGGTTTCCATCACACAATCAAATATCAAATACAGCTACTCATTTCCAAAAAATGAAAGTGTACGCTTGGAAGGTGGCAAATTCCACAAGAATCCTTCCTTGATGTGTAAACATAAAAAACAAAAAGAAACAGAGGCTCTTCAATACACGCATTTTCATAGATCGTTTTCATCCACGTGACTAGAGGCCATATGGATTTACTGAAACAAAAGCAAATATTTGCATAAAAATGGCGTTCAATTCCCCGAAGATTGTTTAGGTACACCCGATTTGAGCTACTCCGAAATGGCCGCCGTTTCTTTGTTTAGGTACACCAATAGGGTGGCCGTGACGTCATGTGAAAGCGATCTATTTGTGTCACCCATCAGGCGTCACGAAGGGATTCATCAAAGGGAAAGCATTGCACACGAGAATCTTCAAAATAGGCCTAAAGAATAGAGCATACCGGAAAGTATTGTGTGGATAACATGGTTCAGGGGAAACCGTTATAAGTTCCGGAGTTCAGTATTACTTTGGCTCCCTATAGTGTTTCTAAGGCATTCACTAAGTGGCCTGAGTTACAAAAGACAGCCTAGTTCACTATGCTTTGCAAAATTTTTCCATGGGATTTTAAAACCCCCTCCACACTCGCTTAAAATCTGGTACGGCAACGGCTCCTCTTAGATCGTGGTACGGTACCTATGTTTTTCGGGCACGACCCCGTAAAGTTTTAAAATGTAAAGAGATGTAGGTTTTCCGAGGCATCCCTATCAGAATATAGCGGGGTCCGAACACATCTCCAGATCGGAGGTTTGAACGAGAATCTGGCGCGGCTACCCAGCTCTTATACAAATTGTGGGATTAGTCCTGAGTCTTGTTGAGAGCTATGTAACCAGTTATATATTACTTATATAATATATTATATAATATAATATATTCGCAGCATTGCGACAGTAAACGCTAGGCCGGCACCGTGTATCCATTCTCTGTTATTAAACTCTATAGCTTTATCCCGTGCCTACTTGTAGGATCTACGTGTTACGTTTTTTCTTAATTGTTTTTTTTTAATAGTCTTTTAGTGTTATGTTTCATCTGTTCATTAGTTCATTAGTATGCTTAGTTCAATTAAGTTTTGTTTTTTTCGCATAATTTATCAGTGTTTATAACCCCTAGTTCCACGAGATTAGTTCTTCTCTACTCTTGCATGGCAGTTACGCTACGCTCAGTTAGTTACCGGTCGTTAGATCAATCAATTTTTCTTCCGCTGTTAGCAGTATACACGCAATTTTGCACTCGTAACAATGTAAGTATTAATTTCTTCGTCGTTTGTCGCATTTTGTATAACCTTTGTATCGTGTTTAGTTTTTTAACTTTTTATGTCGCCTACTTGTGTTTTCAGTTTTCAGCGTAGATTTGTATATAATTTCAGTCATTAAAGTTTTTACTAAAGTGCGAGTGGTGTTGGAAAGGTTCCGTCTTGAGCCCTCCGGGCTTCCTTGGTACTTGCAAGGGGTGTCCTTATGATGTATGATCCTTATGATGTATGATGTGTTTTGCCGCGGCGATCGTCATGTGACCAGACCGAGCGGCCATGTTCTTGTCAACGGGTCTCGACATTATCCGAAGAACTTAAACCTGCTGTGTTTTCTGTGGACTGATTGTTTAATCACGCGTTGTCGTTACAATACTAAGATCATAAAGGACGCAAGAGGCAACATCAGCACAGACGTTTACCAGAAACCAACAGATACACACCCATATCTACGCATCCACCACATCTAAGACACAGTATCCCGCGTATAGCCAGGCTTTAAGGCTCAGGAGGGGATTTGCTCATCCACAGACGTATTGGAGCGAAGAATATTGAAATATTGCAATTACTTCGTAGCTTGTGGCTACAAGAGAAATAAGGTCTTACCAGCGAAAAGTTCTCTCGCCAACGCCGGAGGAGAGTTCACGTGCTAGAGAAAGGAGTACTAGTAATATTACTCGTATTCCCTTTGTCACTACATATAACCCACACACCGGCCACATTTATTGCTGAAATAGCAAACAGCGACTGGGACTTGCGAGACGTACTTGTAAGCAGTAAATTGAGGAGCAGTACCACTATAACAGGTGGTTGCGGTCCTCGCAAGAGGATAAAATGTAGCTGGTGTACTCACCTGAACAATACCTCTACTTTCACGGGCACTCAACAGGGCAGCAAGGTGTTTGACATATTCCATACCGTGAATTGTCAATCTTCCTTTGTAATCTATATAATCGAATGTAAGATCTGTTGGTTGCAATATGTTGGTAAGAGCGAGACAGCTTTCAACCTACGGCTTAGCAATCATAGAAATCATATCAAGAGAGGGGTGAGTAGCTGCGAACTCACAGAACACTTTCTCCATAATACCAGGTAGCACAACTTTGACACGGATGTCACAATTACAATATTGAGCAAATTAAGAGGAGTGACATGGCTGCTGAACGAAAAAAGGAGATACTCCGCTCAAGGGAAATATTTTGGCAAAAAAGGCTCAAAACCCTACAGCCTAACGGACTAATAAGAGAATGGACTAAACTTCAGAGACGCTGTGCCTTTATATAGTTTTGCCTGCAAAGTTAATGCTGGTAAACATAAGTTGTAAAGGACAAATCTGCCTCGTCCCCAGTCGCCCGCGCGTGAAAGGAAAAGCCACCAGTTCCCCTTGCTCTTACTACACTCACTAACAGGTTTGGCTAGCTTCACAGAAAAGCCTGAGGAGGAGGCAGAAGGGCAAATGACTGTAGAGATTGTAGAGAGTGCATATATTCTTTCATTGCAAGGTATTTTGCCGTATCTACCTGTTTCAACACGAAGTTTGTGACAGCTTATTCTGAGTTTTACTAAAGCTTTCCTGGGAGCTAAAAAGGGTTATTTCTCGTTGAATCTAAGTAAGCAGAGGGACTATGATTCTTTTTGATTAAGTGATAAAAACTAAGTTCAGGCTGCGTATGCGCAATGCGGAGGCTCAGGGACAGGGGTTTTGACTGTAGAGACGAACCTCAAAGTATACAATCAGTGCATCATTCCATTAATGATGTATGGAGGTGAAACCTGGACCCTATATCGTCATCACATCAAGGTGGCCTCTGTTATAAGCCTAGTGGTTTCTTGAGGTCTTCCCGCCATTATTGTAAATTTTATTATTCCTTCTTTTTATTTCAATAAGGCAAATAAATGATGATGATGATGATGAAGCTTCTAAGAACCATCCAGCAGGAGAACCTGAGATCAATTCTTAAGATCAGGTGGGATCACTTTATCACGAACGACGAGGTGCTAGATCGTGCAAAATCTACGGATATTGAGATTATTCTCGTTAGGAACAGACTGCGTTGGATGGGTCATGTTACACGTATGCCAGATGAGCGGCCCGCTCATCTGGCATAGGCTGTAGGGTTTTGAGCCTTTTTGAAGGCACTTCTCTACGGAGTATTAGAAGAAGGTTCAAGGAGAGTTGGGCGCCCCCTTCTTAGATATAAGGACACCCTGAAGGACATCCTCAAGCGCGGAGCTGCTCTCGGAACATGGAGAGAGATCGTAACTGATCGACTAGCCTGGCGGAGACTCATGTCTGACATCTGTGATAAAATGGAAATTGAGAGACGGAACAGGAATATGGAGAGGAGGGCCAAGCGTCACGATAGGGAGAGGAGCAGATAGTAATCTGGAATCCTCCCTGAGACTGAACTTATTTTTCACTACAAGATTCTTGTATTCATCTGTAATTTTTTGTGTATTACTCGTATCGGGTTATAGGCGAATTGCATGTTAAGGCCCCTGAAGAAGGCAGAAGCCGAAACGCGTCGGGTCTTGAATAAATCATTGAAAACGGAAGTCCATTCTCCATTGTACGAATTATATATATATATATATATATATATGCAGTTTAAAGGGACCAAGGACGGACAACCCCTGAATGACACTTTTCATTGGAGAAAAACATTTTATGCCCTGAGCGGGATTTGAACCCACGTCCCCCTGATTACCGGTTGGGTGTGATCACCACTACACTATCAGAGCAACCATGCTGGCTACATGGCCAATCTAGACAGCGAATGGGAATTATCACGTGGTACTCCCGGGCCCAT
>BLFK01000057.1:106925-113255 GCA_014634185.1 Astreopora myriophthalma | reverse complement strand
TTGGCCTATGATTGCTCTAATTCACACACTAGTCCTAGACACATCCCCCCTTCAAGTTTCAGCCACAGCAGAGGCTTGAACACGGGCTCCGCCCGTGCTCAAGCGAAAAAGTTAGCAGGCATGTTCTTGCAAATTCAGTCAGATATTAGAAACATAAAGGATCCAGAAAGCAAAAACTGAAATGTTCTGGCGCAGTTCAGCAGCCAACACACCTAGCTTGCCGGGTTGTCTCAAGTCCGGCCGATTTGCTGCCAATATCTGACTGCATTATTAAAAACATAGCTACGCGGAAACTGCTGGCGAGTCAGAAATTCTCAACTTCTTTTCTGCTTCCTGTTTGCAATAGCTCTCCCAGGAATACACAGTGACCCCCCCTGACTGCCTCGTCTGTCACCTGTATAGAACTCACCGTCAACTACTCATTGCTGTCACATTGTCCCGTGGAGATAGTCAACATATTCCACATACTCTCACTGTGGCTCAAGTTGAAAAGCAAGAAGAGGCCTATATTCATTTGGCACACACATCACTGCCCCCCTGAATTATCTGCCTTTTACCTGGCAACCCCAAAACAACAACCACAATCTTGGCCTATGATTGCTCTAATTCACACACTAGTCCTAGACACATCCCCCCCTCAAGTTTCAGTCACAGCAGAGGCTTGAACACGGGCTGCGCCCGTGCTCAAGCGAAAAAGTTAGCAGGCATGTTCTTGCAAATTCAGTCAGATTTGCAATAACATATATATCTTCACACGTGAAAAGATAACTGTTGCTACGGTTACACAATAAATCGCGCCTTTGAGAGAGGAAAAATATAATGTTGTTTACAACTGGCATTTTTCGAAATCTAAAATTCTAAGGGCCATCATTTTAGACTTTATTACATTGTAATAAAAAGGAATTTGTTTTTCGTCCATGCTTTAAGGCCGTGTACTTCTTTCATGTCTAGTTATGACACGTTCTACTTTAAGACTACTTAAAATATTAAAGTGAAATGGTTTGGTATTTCATTGGTGTTTATATAATAAACAGAATATTACATGGTCGCTTTGAGATACGACATTTCTCTTCTCGTGTTGAAAAATATTTCACTCGTTCGCTGCGTTCACTCGTGAAATATTTTTCAACACGAGAAGAGAAATGTCGTATCTCCGCGCTGCCATGTAATATCCTCTATATCTCTTGGTAAACGAATCCAACAGGAAAGCCCACTCTGAAATTTAGCGGGCCGTACTGTACAATTACGGCCCGCTAAATTGGCTAATCACAGAGCGCGTCCTATCTGAGAGATGTAATAAAAGATATTACCTCTAATTTACCAGCCGAAGTAAAACTCCGGAAAATTAATGGATTTTATAGTCAGTTGAATTTTATTAGTTTTCTAAGGAAAGAGATACGATAACAATTAAAATGGCTCGTAAATGCCAGTTTGGAATATCCCCAAAGGTTTTAGAACGTGTTTTTCAATTGATCCGAGGCAAACTGATCATTATTAATTTTTTGTCGAAACTACTAGACACAATGTGACGTGTACAAGCTCACTAAATTACAGGCAGTTTTTTGCGCAGGCTGGCATATGTCTATCATGCATGTCAATTGTTTCATTATTACTTTTTCACTGCCAAAATGCAAAGTCGGTCTAACATTTAAACCAGTCTAGTCTGTTGGTTGAAGTGAGAGGTCGGATCATCGATCGGAGCACTCACAATTACCGCGGTTTTGTTGGAACTCTGAAAGGTATATTAACAGTTCTCTTTGCAATATTTTAGAGAAACCACGGATGATCCTGCTTAAGTTTTTAGAACAATTTCAATAGATACACTTTGATGACAAAGCATGCAGGTGTTACCTAACTGTTTGAAGTATAACGGAGTATAGATTTCTTTAGCCTTTCTGACTTAACTAGCACACTTTTACAAACATCCGCTCAGAAATTTTAAGCAATGAGTATCATCATATAGATAGTTTCTCCCAAAAGTAGGTGAGAGACATATCTTCCTGTTCTCTCGGCTTTAATGGGTATAAAGATGCTTGGTTTGTTCATTCATTTTTAAAGTAATGATCTATATCTGGCACATTGAGTTGACTGAATACAGTTTTGAAAGGCTTTTCTTTGATATAGTTCTATTATACGTTCAGGGTCATATTGGTATTTGTTTTACGTCCACGTTCGTACCGACCGCAACTCAGTTGGGTTTGAATTCTCCTTCGAGTGGCGAGATCATCGATTGAACAATGGGTTCATGCTTAGCGTGCGTCTATCGAGTTATGGATGCACGTGGGAAGTTGCTAAGCACGAAAGAAGCGTAAGAGTCGCGCGAGGAGATAGCCGAGTGCGACTCTGGCTTATGGAGTGCTTAGCAAACTCCCAAGTGCATCCATGACTCGATAGACGCACAGGTAAAACCATGAACCAATTGTTTTGTAACATAGCAGTATCAATTTGCGCTTCAGGGGCTTTAATGTTTTTGTAACGAAATTTGCACCGCAATCTTTCGAGTCTCCGATTGCATTGTTGATAGGACATGTGTAGTTAACTTTTTTCTTGTCGTGTTGAACATATGGAGAGATTATTACCTTTGAAAGTTGTCACAGACCAATTGGTAGCCTTAGTCGCTGCTGAATGCTTGTCAACCAAAATACTTTCCAACTACCGTTCCGATAAATTTGCAAAAATTTGCACGCGTTGCTTTCGCTGGCCTGCAACACGGCTAATTCATCTTCAAAACTAGTAGTAAAATTCAGCAGCTCCTCGTTGGTTTCTTTCATATTAACATTCACTGTCGAAACTATTACAGCAGAAACTAAAACTCGACTAACCATTGCAGCGATGCTGAATAGCACACGTTATGTTATATACACGGACGGCCGCGCGTACATAGAGAAATACATCTTAGTTGCTTAATAGGAATAAGACAGGACCAACACGCATGCTATGTTATAAATAAATATGGCTTGTGTTCCCTGTAAAACACCATGAAACTCACGAATAACAGAACACAAAGAAAGCTTAAGAGCTAAAACAATAAACTGAAGTAAGCAATAGCTACCAACAAAAAGAAAATTCGTAAGCCCCAACAGAAATACTGTGATCTCGAGAAAACAGTACACCTTTAACTTGCTTTTTATATTCATAATTATCTTTGGTATGAAATTGATACCAACATTACTATTTAACTGAGGAGTTAAGAAATTCATGATACTCTTTTTTAAATATTATTTTTATTTTATAAGAACGTCTAATTTGGGAGCTGAGACTGAACGTTCTTATTTTTTGGCCATTTGAAGCTGAAAACGTTATTATGATGTTATGATGTCCTTAAAGTCATGTCTTCGATAGTGCGAAGCGGAAGTTAGTTTGGAAATTTTGTAAACAAGAACTGCTCAATGAATACTAGTTTTATTAACAACACTGTACGTGGAGTTCGACTGCAAACTGAGATGTTTTTCAGTGTATCATGAAATAAGAAAACCACGTTGTTATGGGCATGTTGAAAAACAAAAACATGTCCCTAAGTATTGAATTGTTGTGAGACTACAGTTTCCCCTTTATTTTTCCATTATTTATACTACAAACGAGCAAATTAAAAACGTTCTTAACCGACTCTCAGCCTGTGGTATGTTCTCAGCCTCAACGTTCTTACAGAAAAGTTATTATTAAAAACAACAACAACAACAACAAAACAGGAGTGTATTAGAAAACCGAACATTAGAAAGATTACAAACATTAGAACATTTCGGTGTCTTCATGTCGCCTTCATCGCGTGAACTGTATAAAAAATATTAATGTTATAGAGAGCTTTAGTTGTGAGAATTGGCATAGTAATGTTGAAGACGTTTTCCCTAATTGAATCTGATTGGTGTTTTTTTTCCCTTATAGGTAAAGCTCTTCGGAAATTAAGCGATCTAGTTTGTTTTTGTATTTTTTGAGAATGCTGATGTTGGCACTAAGGTCTATTGGCACGGTAATTTCTGTAATGTTCTCCTATGTTCACAGACAGACTTATACGTTCCTCACAAAATTCATGTACGTGTCCTGTGGGTTTCGCGCTGTACACCCTCCATGGCTTGCATCGCACCAAACCACATTTAACTGATTTATAGACTAGTAGTACTCTACTCGCTGTTGATTGGCAATTTATGGTTTCTGCTCGGTAAATTGCAGATCGTCTTTGAGCTTCCGGCTCAATAAAAACAGCTTGAATAGAGATATTTGTCCTATGGCCCAGATCCTTGAGTTGGGTGCACACTACATCAGCAGTTTATTGATCTTTGTAGGGAAGCACGCGATTTGGATTATGTGTCTGACAATCTCATCAAGATACTTATTGTCTAGAATGGGATGCTTTGGAGACAAAAATCTCTGATGGTTCTGGTGTTAGTGTTAAGAGGTTGTTCTCACCAATGCAGGACATTAAAACGCTTGAGCAGTCCAAGAGTTGGACTGCGACAAGTGAAGTTATTCAACAATATCGATTGCAGTTTGGGTTGATCTACACAACAGTTTTCTTTTTTTTTTAAGTGTCATCAAAAAACCGAATCGGCATACAACTTGATTAGCACAACTGGCGACTAAAAGAGAGTGAGCTGGTTTTAAAAGTCATACGAAATAGCATTAAGACGTCGTCCGCATCCCTGGACTACAATTGATGGTTTTCACCTGACGTCACAGCGGCCAACTTGGTTTCCCAAACTTATCATTAGAGGGCAAAATTACTGAACACTGATTGGCTAAGACAGAGGGCATTTTTTTCTTAATCAGGGCAATTTTAGCAATCAAGATGGCATGATTACTTGATCCTCAATGGGTAATATGTTGTTTAGCAGCTAAAAACTCTAAAAATAGTTTTTGCGTTCAAACAAAACAAACCAAATGGCCGCGCGTTTCATTAAAGCCGACGATGATTTGAAAAATGGTAGTGAACATAAAAGCACAAAAAGAAGTACAGATTACTAGACAGGGTGCAGTTTTTCAAAAGTGGACAAAAAATAGAGGAAAGAATGAGCAAATTGAAATATATGAACTTCCACAGCTGGACGAAGCACAATTTTACTCGGTCCCATGCGATTATCTCTACTAATCCTTTGGGAATTGAGCTGCATTTTTATGCAAACATGTTTCTTTGTTTCGCTTAAAAACACATGGCTGCTGATCACGTGAGTGAAAGCCAAGAATTAATTATGCTGATAATTTGCATAATTATGGCAGAAATGGTTCTGGGATCAATCCAGACAATGAGCCCCTCAAAGCTTTTAACTGATTCATTTTCCTGCGAGTTACTTTATTTTTTCACTTGAATTGGCGAGGTATGAAGGGTGAACGTTTTTATTTCAACCAACATTATAGTACTGAGCAGACAATTTGAATAAGTGATGAAGTTAACAACAACAACAACAGCAACAACAAAAAGAACTGAAAACAACAACCACGTTCAATTTCGGGCTTATTTCAGTCAGGTGCCATAGTTTTCCTTTGTTATACCTTGAAAACAAAAACGTTTTTGAACCTAAAACTTTGCAGAAAAAAAAAGTTGTTTCATTCATTTATGGCCCACAGACATAGTTGGAAGGGAAATTTTCATTTAACCCAAGACAAACTTTGCCGTGTTTGCAGCGGAAACTTATCGGTCATCTTTTAAGTGACAACCACAAGCATGTGACAAGTGCAGCGTACAAGCTTTAAAATTACAAGAAATGTTTGCGATGAAATTGCGGTAAACTTTGTCTAACCTATGACATGTGTCTACCATAAACGTCGATTGTCGTTAATAATAACTATCCCATTGCCAACATGTACAAGTCCGACCAAACATTTAAACAACAGAAGCCTTTTGGCTGACGCCGTGAATGAAAATGTTTAATTAAGAACGGATAATCCAAACCGATCAGCAAGTGAGTTTACCGAATTGCAGTCTGAAATTACAATTGTTTAGTACTAAAAGGTTTTCCGACAAACTTCCGTTGATTATGCTTCACTTTGCACGTATCAATTTTAATCGAACTAGTTTAAAGACAATACATACAGGTGTTGCAGTAACAGTGTACACTTGTGATATTTTTAGACTCTCTTTACTTTTATAGCATGTTTTGCAAAATCCAGTTATTGTTTTGCAAATTGGTGACTTAGCACAAAAGCAATCTACAGGGTGTTTCACAAGTTCGTGCCCTTTTCCTACAAGACTGTATCTCACTTATTTTCGCATTTTGGAAGCCATATTTTTTCAGAGAAATTACTTGACTTTAAAAGGACATTCAGGCTACTGTGTTGAAAGTGCAAACGTTGATTATTAACTTGCAAGGTTTCACAGACCCGCTAGTTTAGAGAGCA
>BLFK01000057.1:91925-96925 GCA_014634185.1 Astreopora myriophthalma | reverse complement strand
GGAGAAAAAGCAAAGAGAAACGAGACGAAATTGAACGATCACTTACGCTGTCTAAATCCTAGCTCCACGTCGTGACTATGACCATCAGTTTATAAAATTTGCTTGCAGAGCTGTACAGGATAGTGTTTCAATAAATAAACATTTTATTTCAGACCCGAGGGGTTTCGGTTTCTGCCTTCATCAGGGGTCTCAGTAGACCAATGATCTTTTGTAATGACGTACTAAAGCCCGTCGTTCAGTAACTTAAAGTTCTACTATGATGAAAAACAAAAATCGATCAGCTGCTCAGCAGGTGCACTTTTTTGCAGTAACTTCGAGAGGAAGACTGTTTATTTTAACTGCATTTCTTTTTTATTTAACGGTCTCCCATTACTTGGTGTGGTTCCGACCGATAAGCTTTCGGAAAGCTGGATCGAGGAGAAAGTGACGTCATTACTCACTAGCTTAAGAATGGAGTTTGTGATTACGGCTTATTTGGTACGCAGCACGGGAGTTTTTTTGCTTTCAGATTGTCAAATCCGTGTACTCCATACTATTTAACCCGAATTAACACACTCCAGGCGAGGTTGTGAGGCTACGTGGCTATGTGGCTACGAGGCGACGCGGCGACTGGGAACATGGCCACGCAGCTGCGTAATATATGCGAAAACTTGAATTCAACATTCTCTTTGCGTAACACATTTCTAACGTATGAACTTCCACAACCTTTTTGTGGACGGTTACCTAATAGCTTGATGCAGGCAAGTTTCCAATGCTTTCTTTTGTATTTATACATCTTCACGGTGGATTTGGTATAGTTCAGCTTTCATCACGCTTTTAGAACGTGGCAACTCTGTTTCTTTATCGCGTCACCAGAATTTTATGGACGTAGGAGTTCTGTTTGCGCGCAGCCGCTATTTCTAGATTTGTCTTAGAATGTTCTTTGCGCGTATCCGCGTATCTGCTATTTCTAGATTTGTTTTGGAGTTTTGTTTGGCTGCGCGTTGCTGCGTTTCCGCGTAGCCGCCATTTCTAGAAGTGTTTTGGAGCGGCCGGGTAAATTGAACGGATGAAGCTGAAGAAATTTGAACCGCTTAAGGTAGACGGCTGAATGGCTGTGCAAAAATTGAACGGCTAAGGGTGAATGGTTAAACTGCCGTAGGAAAAATGTCAGGGAGCTGAAGCAAAGGCCTTTTTGAACCGAAAGTGAAGCGTTTTCCTTTTCAAACTGCCTTGACGCTACCACATTTGTACTGCTCAGCGTGTTTACACTTAGAGACGATTTGCTAGACTAGTTGGGTGAAACCACCGTCCAAGAATACAAAACGTCCATTTCCTGTTGACCTACTTCGCTCAAAAACGCCTTTGCTTAAGCTCCCTACTTGAGAACGTGTGAACGGCTGAAGGGCTACAGAAACGGGTAAAGATAATGTCCAGCTGATATGCTATGAATACGAAATTGATTTTGAAACGACAGCAGCGGAACGCCTGCAGAAGAACATTTCTAGTCATCAGAAATGCAAGGTGATCAGAGAACCGGATCTATTACTGTCAGATCACACGAAGATCCTTGACTCGCCAGCCGCTAATTTTCACGCTGCGTTTCCGACAAAAACTAACACAAACAAACAAAAACAAAACAAAACAAAAAAGTTGGATCAAACATGAAACATCCTTAAGAGTATTTCTAGTAAAATGTTTACTAGTGAAAAAGGTAGAGCGCGCTTACTTAGAACGAGGAAACGGTCTCTCTGGGTAGCGGTGTTTTTGAAGTTACCCAAGCTAAAATTTGCCTACCCACCACTTTCATCTGAATCAACTACTGCACAATTTTTTTGGGACGGATTTCATTGGCGTGCAAACAGTTGCATTTTTTGAACGTCTGATGAACGGCAAAAAGGCGTTCGAACGGACAGCCGTTATTGTATGTTTAAGAGAAGTGTCCATGCAAATGTTTACAAGTTCAGCCGACCCACGAAAGGTTTTAAGATACCTAGCGATTTTCGCGATGTAAAAAAATTCGCGAAATTAAAGTCCCGCGAAAAAAACCTATAGAAAAACCTTTATTTAAGTTTTCCGTCTGCTTGGAGTATACACACGAGTAGGAGGGTTCAAATTTCAGTTCACGCATGTCCTTATCCCTCATCATGTGACTCATCTTACTGAATTAGTTCCTGTAACACTTCCTCAGGACAGTCCTCAAATTTGCCATCGGCATGTGGCTTCCTCTTATTCTCTGTGATAAGCTGCTTGAGCCTCTTCATGATGGCTTCATTCTTTTCAGAAGCGTCGATCTCCGCAATCAATTTTACTGCTACTTGGCAGCGCCATCGAATTAAATAGAGCGGCCTCGGTTGCTTATATCAAGTAGTAGATAAAATATGTGCGGGAGATCTGTATGGGCGTTTACAATGGCGAGCCGTTAGGCGAGCCATTGTAAACGTCCATACAGATCGGACGCGAATATTTTATCCTTCTTGTGAAATGAATACATTAAATTGAATGCAAAGTATTGTTATGGGATTCGCTAATTGGACATGGATGCCAAAATGCTGTACGTCCCACAGGAGATAGTGCATGAGACAGTAATAGAAATATTCAAAATTTTCAGTCACTGCCAAATCGCCAGTATGGAAACAGCTCGTTTTCGTCCGCCGAAAACTGAAGAGGAAGAAATTTCCTTACTGTCTGAAACCGTACCTAAAAACACCAAGTACAATACAAAATGGGCGGTGAACGTTTTTACTGCCTGGCAGAATACGAGAATGAACTAAAAAGCGCAGTTGGAAACATCTGGAGGCAACGGACTCGAGTGGACCAATGTCGAGGAGCTGTCAGTCCCACTCGAGCACATGACCGCCGACAGTTTATACTTCTGGCTGTGCAAATTCATTTGTGAAGTTGCGAAGCAAACCGGGAAACGCTACACTCCGAAGACACTGTACCTATTTGTTTGCGGCATTAATCGCCAACAACATCTGTAGAAATTCTGCTTTCAATAACTGTACAATTAATTTCGTAGTTAAGAAGTGAATAGTTCCCTTAATGTATTGATTGCTTGATGTTTACTACATTGTTCAGAAAATAGCCAGATTGTGTACACATTTTCATAGAGTAAAGTTGATGGGTAAATAAAATTAAATTCTATGATGAAAATATGTCCATTTTGTTATTCATTTTAATCAGTAGAGATCTGTATCAAAAGTTAATGAATACTAATTAGCTGAGCAGGAGTTTGTATCAAAAGTTAATTGTACTGTTTAATAGTTCATCAACCCCAGCCTTTCCCTGCTACCTATTCAATCCCTCCCCGAGCTTTCAGACAGTCGATTTGTATTGGGGTTTACAGTTGTGTACATGTGATCTGAATACTGTGCTGGGATTGGTTTGCACCCTCATGAATAATGAATGAAATTTACAATGTACTTTTAAAAGATGTTCTGTTGCTGACATTGTTGAAAATTTCAGCCAGTTGCTCGTTGCGTTTCTATTCCGTTATGGCCAAGTAAAATACAGAAAAGGAAGTTTAAAAAACGAGCACCAGTTACTTGATTCGCGAAATTTAACTACGGTAACCATGAAAAACTGTGATTCATCAAAATCGCGAAATTAAAGTCCAGCGAAAATAACTGGTAATAAGGGTATTATGGCTATTAAGGTTTTAAGATACTGAAGTGCTGATAATTAAACTCCAGGCCTCGGTTGTTCAAAGGGTGGATAACGCTATGTATCCACTGGAAAAATCACAATCCAGCAGATAGGCGCTTGCAAACCCAATTGAGTTATCCAGTTGATAGTGATTTATCTAGTGGACAGCGCCATCCACCCTTCGAACAACTGGGGCCTGATATTTACTCTGGTTTCCGGCCTCCATGTTTACATTTACGAGTTCTAATTTATTCCAAATTGCACTGGAAATCACGTAGCTATAGTAATCAGAACCTATGTTATCTTCTTATCTGTGACCTTTTGAAGAACGACAATTACGTGGGATGCCTCAGTAAATATCCAGTAAATATCTCTATCCCAGTAAATATCATCGTTGTCACAAATTACAACGTTGTTTTGGTTGGTTAGTAAGGGGACCAATATGATTTTCTGTTAAAGCTGCAACATTTTATTAGGCAGTTTATACTGCAACCGATGGTAGCGGATCATGCGCAGATGCGTCATCTGCATGTCATGCTACCAAGTACAAAGCCAGAGTGCAAACATACTGAAGTGCTGAGTCTGGGAAGACTAGCAAAGTGCTGGAACTAGCCGAAATCAGGGAAAGAAAAGTGAGATTCCTTCTAAATATTACACGGAGATTTATTTGGTGCAGTTATTTGCTCTGTTGATCTTTACTGAATCGTTCATTGAGTGTGCTTTCAGTTTGTTTTTGCACCTGCGTTTTAACTGATCGAACAAAGACAATTAACTATCAAAGGGTAATTTGTATTGCTAGAAATCCAAGGGAATCGATCTGAGCGTTAGTTTACGCTAGTATGAAGATTGCCCCACCGCAAGGAAAGAGAAAAATCATCACCATGCCTGCACTGTGGCAAAACTCGTTACATGATAGGAATGCACAACAAACCAGCTGTACTCAGCCGGTACAACGACTGGATCACGAGTTAAACATCTCACTGGATGACTCCCGCAACTTTCTTTCATTGGCCGGATTTTAAAATAAGCGGCGTCTTTCAGGTCCGACTACTATCATTTTTTTGGCGTAATTTCTGCAGTGAACTGAGTGTTGACGTAGATCAAATACAAGAACCCAGATTAAATATGAAAGTATCTTGCTAAAATTACTTAAAACTAAAAAAAAATCTCAACTTGTTTATCAGAGGTTTGTTTCAAAAAGATGCGAGCAGTTAATTTCATATTTGATACCAGGAAAAACGGAAGAAGGGTATAGTTTCTGGCTCCAACGAGTCTCTCAATTCAAATTTCAAATTTCTACATCGTCGTTCAGCAGGAAATAGCCTTTTGGAAAAAAAAAAGAAAAAAAAAAGAATTTTACCACGACAAACGCA
>BLFK01000057.1:89769-91915 GCA_014634185.1 Astreopora myriophthalma | reverse complement strand
GTGCTGAGATTTCTACAAGGATAAAATTATGTAGCGGTTGTCAGATCCACAGCTAACGACTAACGGATACGACACACCAAACAAGGATATATCTTAAGGACAGTCACAATTGAATCACAATTTATTTGACCAATTATCCAAGATCATAAAATATCAGTCCCGCTTGTTAGTACCTGACCAAAATATCACTCCAAAGACGAGGCAAATTACTCTTCCCCGACCAATCGTTTGACGAAGCAAAACAAACACTAGCTCTGCTATTTGTCGGTAGTGTGTCCTAATTAAATAAAACTGAAACTTAAACAAACAAAAGCAAAACGCGGTTGGGCGGAACTATAAATGAATCACTTTTCTGATGCAAAGACAATGACGTCATCGTGACTCCGACATTTGCGGCTAATATTAATGAAGTAATTGGTAAATCTCTAAAGAACATTGAGGATAAAGCTTGTCATCCCTTACAAATTAACTTTAGAGACAGACTTGGGTCTGGGCCAGATAGCGCACAATACAAACTTCACATCAATTTCTGACTTCCAAGTGTTGTATCTGGGTATGCTACTCGAAAGGACAAGACAACTTTAAAGCAAACCTATGAAATAGAACGAACAGTATAACAGCAGTAAAGGAAAAAAAAACTACTATTAGAACCCTCCTTCCCCTACCAAATGATTGATCCACAATCTGTCTGGTAATCTTCTGCTTAACATACAAGATAGCGATAAATTATCGATGGTGGTGGATACTAATACCGAACTCTGCTTAATCTGTTAGCTTCTTTGAAGAACATGAGACGAGAGATTACAGCTGTCTATTGCTTCTTGGAAAAAGAAGGGGGGTTCCTCTCTAACCTGCCCCATATCACTCTCTTAAGGCCCGGCCAAACGATAAATGTTGGACGATCCAGCATGTTGGGTGAACCAACATTTTATCGTTTAGGCACCGAGTTTGGTGGCCCTGATTCCACATGTTGGATGACGTTGGAACATGTTTGATGCAGCATAAAACATTCGATCCAACGACGTCCGACATTTCTTTTGTTCTCACGTTAGATGTGTGAAATTCTGTTCGTTTGGCCAGTTTCAGCCAACATGTTGGACATGCGCAGACACATTTTGACTGCAAATCGAGTCGTTACCATGGACACAGTTTGATGCCAGTCACTTTTTTTCAAAATGGCAGCGAGCAAAGAAGCAGCTGCGCAGAATGTCGATCTAACTTCTGGAAGAACACACACCAAAGCAAAAAGCAAGACGGTGGCTTGACTAGGAAACTGATCGCTTGATCGATGTATTGGAAAAGAATACTTGTCTGTGGGATTTTTTGTGTGTGCCAAGTACCACCAGAACTGAGACAAGAGAGAACGAGCATGTTCCTCTATGGCAACTTCTTCCTGTACAATATTCGGCTAAAATAACCACTCTCTTGTTGAATTCGAATCCATTCTCTTGTTTTCCCTCGTTTACTCGCTCTATTCTCAATTTCAAGCCGTCTAGCACAAATAACACTGATCAACAACGCCGCTGGGTCAATTTCTCTTTCTTGGCGGCACTTTGAAAACATTCGCACATGGTTCGATAAAACGTGGCATTTGCTGGGAAATACCCACAACCATGTGCTCGTCATGTTTGATCAAACAAAAACTGAATGGGTGTTTGATATCTTTTGCCCCCCCACCTCGTTGGATCGTCCAACATTTATCCTTTGGACAGGACCTTAGCTATTTACTTGAAATGCTACTGGTGATCTTTCATTGCATTTTGTTAAACACCATGTTTAACCATGTTGCAGGGATTTATCACAAAAAGGTTTGCGAGATGTTTCACCGAAAATGCTGTCGAATATGGCCTGTCTCTGTTACCTGTAGGTATCATAATTATTATTTTTTCTTTGTCATCAGGCAGAATATTATATACTAGGGTGCTTTCAGTTTGACGAGTCTAGCTGAACCCACCAGAACTTTTGGAAGGGTACTTTTTTTTTACCATCGTAGGGGATATCATGAACTTACTAGATAGTATCCAAAACTTTAGAAAAAAAGGTCTCCAAACTTTCTTTGTCCAAAGTGAAGAATCAGGAAAAGCGTCTCATCAAGGAATATACATATCATCAGATCAATTCTAAAGTGCTACTACGATCAAAAGTC
>BLFK01000057.1:59769-84769 GCA_014634185.1 Astreopora myriophthalma | reverse complement strand
TTGATTTGTGTGAAATTATAATATATTCTTTGTGGTATTAATTTGAAATATGTTGACAGTAATTGTTTGTTGCTTTCTCAGCTGCCAGGTGGTTGTTTGGAAAATTTATTTAGTACTGTATGTGTGTTAGCATTGCATTAATATGGGGACAAATGTGTTGGTCTTACACTGAAGGCATGTCTTCATAAGATGTGGCCTTATTGTTTGCCTATTCATCATGTTTGCATCTAAGCATAAATACAGGTTGGTAATAATATAAATGACCATTTCAGGTACTTTTTAGGTGTTTGCTTAAACTGTTTTTTCTTATACTAAATAAGGGAAATATTTTTGGGGACTTCAGCTACTGTCTGCTCAATATTTTGTCTGGTCATGATGAATTCTGGTGACTTTGCTTAAACTTTTAGTGATTCCACTGGGCATTTATTTCCCACTCACTTTTTTGTAAACTCGCAGACAACAGTTATTGTAAATCCAGTGTAAATGTTATTTAATTTGTAGTTTCCAGTGTCTCTCTTATTTTGCTGAGATAGAATCATGAATGTCAGGATTGTGTGAATGAGATTCAACGTGGGTGGAAAAAATTTAACTTAATATTTACTTCAGGCCTGTTCCTACAGAACAGTAGAAATAAAACCCCTATTAAAAATTTAAAAAAATTGAGAAAAATTAAAATTTAAGGCCATCTCACAAAAGGTTTTGTTTCTTCAAGCCGTACCAACCCGTCATTCTAGAAAAGTGATTAAAATGACCAGATCCACTGTCTGCCTGGCAGGGTATCTCCTTTGTTGAATTTTTGAGGATTTTTCAAAGTTAAAAATATTGTGAATGACAGGATTGACATGAAAACAGGTTTAATGTATGGAGTTAAAAGTCAAAATTTACACGAAAAATTTCGGCAAATTCTACCTCAAAGGTTGGCATAAAGAGATCCATCCCCATACGAAGTCACCTTACACTTACAGGCCCCTCCTAACAGCATCCCCTTGGACAAATTTTATATTTTAATGTCCTCTTTTTTGTCCAACCAACCGACCCACTTTAGCAAGAGAGAGGATGATGAAAAACAAAACTTTTCTTATGGGATGATCTTAATGATAATATTTAAAATGTAACCAACTATCATTACATAAAGGAATAAAAAAGGGGTCTATCTTCATGCAGATGTAATAAGTGGTAACTTGTTCCATAGGCGTTTGAACCGGTAATAAAAAACATTTTGTGTGAAATAGATTTACTAAAACACCAGGGCCCAGTTGTTCGAAGGTGGCTACTAACCACTTAACCTGGGGTTAAATTTCACCCGAGTTTCTTTTTCTTATGTTCAAAAGCATTTTCTCGGATAATTTTCTCTGTTAGTTTAAGGCTTCCAATAATCAACTTGTACACAAAAAAGAATTAAAACTGAAATGATTTTTTTTTTGTTCTCGTTACTGAATTCTAATCTCGCACTAACCCTGGGTTATCTTAACCTAGCTTTGAACAATTCAGCCCAGATCAGTATTCCTTAAATTGTATGGTACATGTTTAGTAAGATAGAATTGATAGTAGTTGGAAATATCTAGGTTGTAAAAACCGTACAACACCTGGAGAGAAATAATACATCATTCCGGCCAATAAATTCATTTTTTTACCATAATCAGACTTGGTTGCACGAGGCTGCACATATTCCATCATATCAGCTAGAATTCTCGTCCCAGACGGGTATTCCACTAAAAAGTGATAGGAGTGCTTGTCGTACCTTTTAGGGCTTTAAAATTGTGGATTGGTACGCTTAGGGTGCTACAATCTAAATGCCTGCTGAAACACTATAATACTATGTGTATAAAGACTTATGACAATACTTTCAAACAGTCCTTGATAAGAAAGTATTCGAAGGTTATCTCTATTAAAATTTGCAGTGCCATTTATAGAATTTGTTGTTGCTGAATTGGTTCCTCTTAGGAGTGGAATGACTTTGAAACATGACTATAAAACAAATTCTGCTACCTTTTAGGAGTGTTGTAGAAATTTTCCCACGAACAACCCCATCACTTTTATAGAGAAGTACACCCTGGGATTTCTGTTAGGGGACCAAACTTGTCATGCATAGCCAAGATGTGTCCCAGATCTATTAACAGATTTTTGATAATATCAACATTGTCATGAGTCCCACAAGTTCTTGAAATGAAAACTTTGTTGGCTGAATTGTCTTTGTTTATCATGATATGACCAAACCACAACACCCTGCTTATTAAGTTTAGTATAACACCAAGTTCTTTGGTACATGTGGATTGACTGATAGAAAGTTATCAGCCAAAAAGTATGATCTTGCCTATATTGAGCCTTTAATCTTCTAAGTAAAATGAGTTGTTTGCCCGTGGTAGCATCAGAGACAAATTTAAATTGACTTTCTTCTCTTTCATGGTAAATAGTGCCAATTTGATTAATTTACGAAAAAAACATACGAAAACTCGGTGAACGTGTATTTTTAAGCTTCCGCGGATGGCAATTTCTTTCATTATAATATTAGTTTCAGTTGATTTCCATGAAGTAAATAAATCAGCATCGACTCATTGTAAACAGTGAGTTTAATAATACAGGTTGATTTCCTGTACAATAGAGCGATTGCATTACAAATTACTTGTTGGTTTTTTGGTGTAACTTTAAAACCACATTTCCACATAATCACTACGATCACTTTTATCAAAGAAAAGCAGTTCCAAGAAAAACAGGTCAGCGATAATATTATATGAAAATTACTCTGCGGCGATCGTTCTATCTCGATCACAGTTTCCATATAATGGCCGCCATACGATCGATACATTCATACATGTACTTTATTACTCGGCCAGATACTCAGGCGATTCAACCGAGTAGATTTTTGGCGAGTAATTGCGTGAACGAGTGAAAAGAAAACATTCCATTTATCAAATACCCAAATTTTACTTCCAAAGGTTGACGATTGCTTCGGTGGTTCAGTGACATGCCAGCGCACACCGAGCCGGACGTTCGGCGAACAAGTTCTTGCTGGGGTAGTGATAATTTTTTTGGTTTGTTAAACATCCTTTGATGTTATTTTCACTTACTTATTTTCATAAATAAATAAAATATCAGTTATTCCGAATTAATCACAATTTCAATTAGAAAAAAAGAATTAAGTTTTAATCCGCAATAAGGGAAAGGCTCTCGTTCACGCAGATTATGTTTGTCTTGTTCACTGAAATCAGTGGATTTGACTGAAAAGCTGATAATTTATTGTTGTCGGAGATTGGACGACAAGAATTTCTGTCGCAATCGGAAATTCAGTGAGCTCGATTTGTGAAATTCTTGTTCAGCTTCATGGTTTAAAGAACGAGGTATAGTGTCGAGTGCAATGTTTCATGATGTTGACTTTCGCCTCATGTCTTAAAGAACGACTTATGTTACATGTGTAGCGCGTTTGCATCCCTCATGGCTTAAAGAACGACTAATGTTACATGTATAGCGCGCTTGCTTCGCTTCATGGCTTTACGAACGACGTATATTTCATGTGTAGCGTGCTTGTTTCGCCTCATGGCTTTAAGAACTGACTACAAATGTTACATGTGTAGCGCGCTTGTATCGCCTCATGGTTTAAAGAACGACTGATTTTACATGCGTAGCGCGCTTGTATTGCCAAACGCGCGCTTTTCTCGCCTCATGGCTTAAAGAACGACGTATATTTCATGTGTAGCGTACTTGTTTCGCCTAATGGCTTTAAGAACTGACTAATGTTACATGTGTAGCGCGCTTGTATCGCCTCATGGCTTAAAGAACGACGTATATTTCATGTGTAGTGTGCGGTTGTTTCGCCTCATGGCTGAGGGATATTTTCTGTCACGCGCGAACTGAATTCCGAGAGTCCGATTGACTCTTGCCTGGAAGAGCTGTCGCCATCGGATCCGCTCGAGTCTGTTTGCCAAATTTTCAACCCCCCTGGCTCCCCTTAACCCCTTACTTCCGGTACCACTGATCAAGCGCCTTGCACCCATTTCCGGTTCCGGTCGCGATCGGACTCAATCCGCCTGCGAGTGAAGACAACCCGACTCAGGTCGAGTGTATTGGACATGTATGGAGGGCTAACTGTCGATCACGAAGTCAATTAATAAATCAAGTGTCAATCAACGAATTACTAATTACTAACTTATTTTCATTTGGTCAGCAAAACAACCGGAAAAGAGTGAGTTGCCATAGGAACCAAATTTTTTATAACCCTAGGTGTGTTGCCTGTATAACTATTTGCCTACCAAGTTTCAATGGTCTCTGCTACAAATTGACCGAGATAGCTCTATTTATGTACTTGACGATATACTGAGTAAATGACGTCATCAGTTCTCTTATTTGCACATTTTATTCGTTTTTCAAACTTAAATATCTCCGGAACCAATGCAGATATTTCCAAACGCTAAACGGCATTTTTAATCTTTCCTGGAATTCTATGTGATAAACCTAAAAATTCAAGGGATAAAAATTTGATCTTAGTAGCACTTTAATAGTGGCCTCTAAGCAAAATATCCTTTGCTTCATGATGCATAAGCCGTACTAGCCTCTCTATGATGTGCAAAATTAATAAGAATTTCTGATCTAAAATGAGGCCAGTAGGCCGCCATTTATTGCTTGAAAGCACTTGCCATTGGACAAATAGCTGGCTCGACCAGACCGGTGGATTCGTCTTAGGGCCGATTTTCGTTTGCTATCAAAGTTAGATACGAATGCAAACCAAGTAAATTATTGCACGGTATCGCCGCAACACATGGTAAGTAAAGAGATAGAGTAGAGATTATTACATTCCCGTTCCCAGAGCCGCGATCCTTTTGGCCAGCGCCACGGACCGAGAGGCCTGGCCACAGCAAAGCAGGAAGTCCGCAAATCACGGACTTTCGGCTCATCTACGCAAACTAAGAACCTTGAAACAATAGACGGTTACAAAAATGGACCTTCGCTGCCACTGCGCATCGATTGGCTGTTGCCAGAGTCCATGTTCTTGGTGTTGAACAAAAGAAAAGCGGGCTCTTGGAACGAAATTGAGATTATCAAAGAATAGTTTATTTGGCGCGCTTTTAATCCTGATGCTGCGCATTTTACAGAAGCCGAAATATTAAGGAGCTTAAGCAGTGACGACGTCGACGTGAACGAGAACGGAAGAAAACAATTGGTTTAATGAGCAAAAAACAATGGCTCAGCACGTTCTGCACGTGCGTTTTACATTTTGGTATATTTCATTGCCGTTCTCTCCCTAACGACGACGTGAAATAACTAAATTTGAGGTTATGTGAAGGACGTGATATCTTAAAGATAATTTTTTTATTTTCTCTCTCAACTGTGACGCCGTTCATACAAGTTAAATTAATGGATAGTTAGTACGCAATTTACGTGCCCAACCACTTGGAATAATCCCGAAATGATTACAATAACGCGAATTTATACTTTTCGATGACGTCCTAGTAGCTGTCGTCGTCGTTCTTTCTTAAGCTCCCCATTACCAGGTTGCCACTGAATTGTACGAATCTCCGTAAAGACTATTGCCGATGTCTCAAAGCATCGTGAAGGTCAGAGCGAAGTAAACGAGATTCTTTTATGGGACGTTATCAAAATGGAAATTAGGGCAGCATCTATGCCACAGCAGAGAAAAGGCGTCTTAAACATAAAGGAGCTTACGAAACGACGACGCCGACGATGCTACAGAACAATGGGTTTAGTGAGTAAAAACAATGCCTGTGCATGCTGTGCACGTGCGTTTTACATTTTGGTACATTTCTTTGCCGTCATCTCCTAAACAACGACGTGAAATGACTAAATTTAAGATTCTGTGGAGGACGTTACCACATGACGATGAACATTCAGTTCTCTTTACGCTTCTAACCCACTCACACCAGTTCAATTCCTCCACAGTTACTACACAATTTAAATGCGGAATGACATGAAATGGTTGCGTAGTTATACTAATAATGGGAACTTACATTTTTAAATGACGCCATCGTAGCCGTCGTCGTCGTCCTCGTTTCGTAAGCTTCCTATTAAGGAGCTTAATGGTGATGTTATACGTGCCGATTTTTAACGCAACATTGTTGCATTAAGAGTTGTCTCGCGTAACATGGCGCAAAGGGCGATTTTTAAATGTGGCTAAATGTAATTTAGGCAAAGTTAATCTCGAGCCAATGCAGCCAGCGGTCGTCCCCTTTTGCGTATGTGACCTGCGGGGTGACCCCTTGCAGCTTGCTGGGCGCCTCGTGGTTTGCAGACGTTTCGGGTCACATTTCAGCTGATCTTTGGGGATCATTTGCATTTTTTGAGCCGAGCTTTGCGGATTTTTGGCTGCTGATAAGAATTCTTTAGCATACTTTTCTGCGAATCGTTGCGGATTCTTGCTCCCAGCCCTCCCGCCCTCATGATTCATTGGTGTTGGTAAGTATAGGGTAAGGTAAGTATTTTTTCCACTGAACTTCCTTTCAGTGTGACGGTGCCAGGCGGCAGTTGCATGCAGGGGTGGTTCCCGCTCGCAGGGTTGCCTTGGATACCTCCTTGCAGGGCCTGAAGTGCTCAGGTTCCCTGCCGGCCTGTAAGGCACCAGTACCCAAGCTCATCTATTGGTGATGAGTTTAACGTAACATTTTGTTGCGGCAACATGTTGCAGGTTTTTGAAAGCGACTAAAAACATGCGACATTGTTACCCGAATTTTGTTGGTGTTGGTGCGTGTAACACCCTCGCTGCTGACTTTTAATGCACCATCGTCCCAGAATGCACCACGGAGAACCGAAACTCATTGTCCGCCATATTTGTTGCCCGGCATTTCTGGAGCAGGAGCCTGGGTTCAAATATTGCGAGCATCGTGTAACATACCGTTGCCGAGACATGGATTAAAAATCGGCTCGTGTAACATCACCTTAAGCGCGCCACGAAGACCATGATGGGGAGCTCACTGAGAGGAGCAATGCGAACGCTGAAGTGGATAAACGAGAAATGGCTTGGTCATCTAATAACAAGCTCATAGTTGAAGATCTATCTTCGTTTATTGAGGCTAAAGTCAAAGAAGTTTGCCACCTTGAAATCGAGAAACTTAAAACCGCAAGCGCGTCTTATGCAAATGAGCCGGTCGTCTCGCTACATAACGAGAACAAAGATCTTCAAGAGAAATTTCTGGAGTTAGAGTCCCGCCACGTCCTTTTGAAATAGGAAGAGAACAAGATTCTTTTAACAACCATCCGGCTCATGAACAAGGAACTCCAAAACCCCAATGAAGATAAGTATTCTGTTACTATTTCTCCAAATTTGCATGGCCAGATATATGAGGGTGTGAATGGTGTGTCACCTATACATAACAAGGAATCCACTTGGGTAACTGTTAACAATGAGAAATCCAAACAGAAGAGCAAAAGAAAACGCAGCAAAAAGGCCCATCTGTCAACAAACGCAAGTCCAACTGAGCCACCACGACGAACTAAAGAGCACAGTCAAACTAGTCACCAAAAGAAGACGTCGTCCACCTTAACCGCAAAGGGTCCATACTTTTCTCAAATGGCTTTGCTGACTTTCTTAGGTGAAATTGAATATTTAGTGGTGAGCCTGCTATTCCTATTTCGCCCCGGTCAAATGAAAATTCAAACTATCTGGGCATGACTGTACATCTAAACCAGACCTAACTTTCAATTTACCTTCAAAATAGCATTTGTCAATATTGTCAGTTTGCCTAAATACCTGGACAAGCATCGCTTAAGAACGCAATCTCAGACCTTAGATATACTAGCCTTAAGTGAGACTCGTCTTGATAGCACATTGCCTGATTCAGCAGTGTCAATTGAAGGTTATACACTTGTTAGGCGTGACCGATGCAGATGTGGTGGTGTTGTTGCCATGTACATTCGTGATGTCATTCGTAATGTCTCTGATCCCGACCTTGAGTTCTTGTGTATTGAGATTCAAAAACCTATTACAAGGCCAAGCCATTTCTTCTTTCAAACTGGTATAGACCTCCGAATACACCAATAGAGCTACTTGATAAGTTCGAGGTCCTTCTGGGAAAGATTGAAGCGGAATATATTCAGTCAAATATACTAGGCGATATAAACTGTGACGTGATGGCAATTACTCCTGATAAAGAAACTAGACACCTCATTGAACTCTGTGAATCCCATCAATATGCTCAACTGATATCGATCAAGAAGCACACAATGAGCCAGACAAATTTGTTACATCAGGCGTCTCTCATATTGGTTGCAGTGATTACAGCTTAATGTCTCGAGAAAACTAATATGCCCTGGGTCTTTCCGCGAATAATTGAGTCAAGACAATACAAAAATTTTGTGCCCGACAACTTTATGAATGACATCGCGCTGGTTCCTTGGGACGAAATAGAGCAAATAGAGAATCCTATAAGAGCGGGGGAGGAGTGGAAATAATCATTCTTAGGTGTAGCCGATCTTCATGCACTAGTTCACAAAAGGAGAGTTAGAAACTCCAAGGCTCCCTGGCTCACCCCTGAATTGAAACAATTGATGTGGGAGAGAGATAGGATAAAGCGAGTCGCAATCGTGACTAATGATCAGTTCAAATGGGCGGAGTACAGACGACTTAAGAATCGAGTCAACCATTCTATTAAGGCCCGCAAAAAGGATTACTATCATTGGTAAAGCAACACTGGTAAAGCAAAAGCAACTTGGAATGGAATTAATACACTATTATCACGAAAGAAAATCTTTGCTCAGGCGTCAAAATTGATTATTGGTGACACAGAGATAACTGACCCTTATGAACTAACCAACAGATTTAACAGGCATTTTTCCGATATAGGCCCCAACTTAGCGTCTAACATAAACCCTCCTGGAGTCAGTTTTCTAGATTTCGTTGAACCTTGTGATATCACGATTAATTTTTCATTCTTTGTTTTAACTTTAACGGAGTTTATGCCAGTTCCGTTCCTCGACAGTCAGTAATCGTTTTACATGCGGAACGAGTTGAAATGAGCGCGAAGTGATTACAATAACGCGAAGTTGTGGTTTCAAATCATGTTGTCGTAGCCGTCATCGTGGTTATTGCTTAAGCTCCCTAAATGATATGTTTCAAAGGGTTGTTGCCGTTTTGAGTCATGTAACTAATGCTCACCTGGCCCTCTGCTCGAACACAATAATTACTGATCCTCATAGAATCCTATTGTTTTCTCTCTGCATTACATCAACGATTTCAGCCTGAGAAGAGATACATATTCAGTCTAATCCAAGTTGCTGAGGAAAACGGAGGCGGCTCTTTTTGTCAGCAGGGAAATTACCAGGGGTAATCCTGAACGAGCTAAAACGCTTAATATTGCACTGCGCTGACTGCACTGCAACATTTTTAATATTGCAGCTTGCTTGCGTTTTTAATATTGCAGCTGGCCATGGCTTGCTATAAACCGCTTTGGTTTTACCTGTTACTGTTTTCGCCCAGTAATTTTTTTAGTGAAAATTCTCGGATGCCATCTTGAGGGATGGATTACGCAATTTCTACCACCTCTATTCAATATATGCTAATTTAATTGTTGATGTACCAAAACGTCAATGTGGAAGCGACTGAAATCGCCGACGTAATGCAGAGAGAAAATAGAATAGGCCTCAGCTGCCTGCATTATATCCAATAACGCTGTGAGCCTCAGTAATTATCTATTAAATATTATGCGTTTACGATCTCTAGCAGACGACTTGGTGATTATTAGTCCTGCACTTTGTTCATGTGTTCCATCTTAACCTAGTTTCTAGTCCGTAAATATCACCATTTCTCTAATCTTTAATGTATTTTAATTCACAGTGTAATTATCTAACCAAGTCACGCTATGTCAACCGAAAACGTCTGTTGATAAAATCAAGTTGAACCCGTAGTCGCTATTCTCTGAATTGTCGACAACAAGGGTATTAGTGCTCGAGAAAGAACTCGACGACCGTAATCAAAGTATCAGACAATGGGTTGGGAGAATTCTCGACAGTTATGCAAACCCTCGACTGCGTCTCGGGTTTGCATAACAGTCTCGAATTCTGCCAACCCCTCCTCCTATTTACATGAGGCTATGTAAACACGGAAAAAGTCCACTATTGCGTTCCTCACTACGTTTCTCTCCTTAGAGGGAAACGACAACCGGAAATACGCCTGTCACGCAGGCTATCGAAGAGACAACTGCTTGAAATATTTAAACGTTTTCTTGGTCCTGGGTGGATGTAAAGTCCAATTCGTGTGATTCACTAAGCTGCCGGATAGGGCGAAACGCAGCCAACAACAAAAGCAACGAGGTTGATCAAATTTTCCTTTCTTTGGTTTCTCTTTGTATCGAGCTCGTACCTTAGAATGATTCGCCAACAAAGATACAAAACACGCAGGAATCTGGTGATTAAAACGAAGAAGTGAAAGGGGAAAAACAAACCAACAAACAAAAAAACAAAAAAGGGCACCCATCCGCGACACCGGGATTTCTGGTATATCGTTGGTAATTAATATTTCAGCGGATGACTAATGCTGTGTGATTATGTTTTGTTGAATTTGTAGACGCCTGAATAACAACCAATTAAAGGAATTGCCCAGTGGTATCTTTAATAACAATACCAAGCTACGGTTCCTGTAAGTGCGAATCTTCTCCTGAATTAACAAATCACTGCTGACGGGATTAGTGGGTTCTTACGGTGGCCCACAAGTGCACTCCGAATTCCAAACTTCACTCCGAATTCCAAAAACTCACTCCGAATTCCAAAACTACACTCCGAATTCCAAAATCTCACTCCGAATTCCAAAACTACACTCCGAATTCCAAAAACTCACTCCGAATTCCAAAAACTCACTTCGAATTCTTAAAAGCCTACTCCGAATTCTGAAACTTCACTCCGAATTGAAAAAAACTCACTCCGAATTCTAAAAGCTTACCCGCTCCTTCACCAGGGACTGGGCCGAGTTTTTTGAAATGTACCACGGGATGCTATCTACATTTCAAGATGGCGCCGGCAAACTCGACATCGCCACAAAAAATGTGAAGTTTGTACAGCAACAGTGACGCTTTACAGTAAATTTTCCTGTAGCCTGATAAACAGCACATGCTCCTGTAGCCTGATAAACAGCCAGGCCCGTCTAACTCCTCCTGTATTCTAGCTCGGACATCCTGGTTATTGGAATCCAACAGCTTACGTCGTCAAAGGCCAAGTGACTTGAATCTCTCCTTGAGCTAGCGTTCGCAGGCTCATTTCTATTCCGTGGTATTTGAGCAAAAAAGCAAAGAATAACTTCATATTCGTATCCTTCGTTGTATTTCTTCATCAAGTTTTGCACCGCAGGTAGCACAAAATTTACTGTAAAGCGTCACTGTTGCTGTACAAACTTCACATTTTTGTGGCGATGTCGAGTTTGCCGGCGCCATCTTGAAATGTAGATAGTATCCTGTGGTACACTTCAAAAAAACTCGGCCCAGTCCCTGGTGAAGGAGCGGGTAAGCTTTTAGAATTCGGAGTGAGTTTTTTCAATTCGGAGTGAAGTTTCAGAATTCGGAGTAGGCTTTTAAGAATTCGGAGTGAGTTTTTGGAATTCGGAGTTTTTGGAATTCGGAGTGAGTTTTAGGAATTCGGAGTGTAGTTTTGCAATTCGGAGTGTAGTTTTGGAATTCGGAGTGAGTTTTTGGAATTCGGAGTGTAGTTTTGGAATTCGGAGTGAGTTTTTGGAATTTGGAGTGTAGTTTTGGAATTCGGAGTGAGTTTTTGGAATTCGGAGTGTAGTTTTGGAATTTGGAGTGTAGTTTTGGAATTCGGAGTGAGTTTTTGGAATTCGGAGTATAGTTTTGGAATTCGGAGTGAGTTTTTGGAATTCGGAGTGTAATTTGGAATTCGGAGTGCACTTGTGGGCCACCGTAGGTTCTGGTGTCACTTGGTCGATTGTCTTAGAGCCAACCGGTCGTCACTTTTGTTACGGACAGTGTCGCTGTCGTATCTCGTCACTACCGGCTGTAACAAAATATCGCCCCTTTTCTATCAGTTCCTGTCGGCTGCCGGTGTTTTGGAAAAAGATTGTCGCCACATTTTGAGGTCATGTCGCCTGTCGGCAAAACTCCTTGGAAGGCCTCGATAATAAGAAGCTAAATCATTTTGAATTCAGCTTCACTTGGGATACATTCATATAGTTTCGGAAGGAAAGCTTCTGTCAGAGAAGCCTTAGCTTATTCTTCTTGCGCAAACTGTTAAAACATTTACAAATTAGAAAACAAAATGCAACCAACGGTAACTTCCGCTTATCAAATAGACTGAGATAACATAAAATTCAAACATTCATGAACGGATATTGTAATAATTTTACATTCGTTGAAAGGTTCATTGATGGCGTAAGAAGAAATTATCAATAGTGAGAAAAAATGTCCACGACGGGCTGGGCTTCTTCGCTATAATAAGTAATGTTTAAAAAACGAGCAGGAGTATTTTATCGGGTTTAAAACCACGAGGCGTAGCCGAGTGTTTTTAGACCCGATAATACACGTGCTGCGAGTTTTTTGAACAGCTTCAAAAACATTCCACAAAAAGCGTGCCACTTTGGAGTCTGAACAATGGTTCAGACTTTGCAAGGAAAATTATTAGCATACAAGAAAAACAAGCTATGCCTTATTAGTATTCTTTATATAAAGAATACTAATCAGGAGTGTTTTATCGGGTATAAAGCTCATGCACGTGACGTTTTATCACTGACTTGATAGGCTGTTAGGCTCATGAATTATTAATGAGTTTTTGAAAGATATATAATAACAAGCCTAGCGCACAGCTTGAAACGATTCCCCAAGCGCAAAACATATGGTCGGCAACTGGACAGAGAGAGGCGGAGGAAACCAGCGATGAAGACTACAATCTAATGTTTGAGCTATTTGGTTTGGGATGCCCCAGCAAGACTTGACGTGATTGGATGAGGGAATATGGTTGTGGCTTTCGATGACCACTAAATTAGCAGGAGCACAAATCGAACGCTCAAGGTCAGACAGGGTCAAATGTTCTTGATCTTCAAAAACCTAGTCCTTTATTGGTAGCTGATAGCGAATCACTTTGTACAGCCGAAAATGTCTAACAGGTCTAGGGATATGCTCCTTAACAAGCGGTGACCTGACGTGATGTGGTTCGGAACTAAAAGGCAAAGAGCGAAATCTTATGTAATAAACTAACTGCCGAAGACGGGGATAGAAAATCGTGATAGGTGAAATCGACAAGTATTTCGAATAACAATCGCGCGTAACATAAAGAAACAACTTACTTTGGTCCAGCCCCTTGAAACAATACGTAGATAGTTTGGCGTGGAAATGTATCGACAGCGGTTTGCTATTGATTTAAGCACTGTCCTAAGGCTGACAACTACAGTCAACTCCCGATAACTCGAACCTTCAGGGGAAATAGAAAAAGGTTCGAGTTATGGGGAGTTCGAGTTACCGAGGGTAAAGATAGATAGATACTTTATTAAAATACATTGCAGCTCATAAAGCTGAATTGCGTATCCTACACTCTATAATAAAAATTGACTAAAATTATAACATCTAAAATCTAATCTTTGGGTAAATTTATATACAAAATTACCCGAAGGGCAATGGAAATTGCTTCGAGTTAGCACGAGGTTCGAGTTAGCGAGGGTTCGAGTTATCGGGAGTTGACTGTACTGAGTGTCCTGACCAAAAGGTGAAATTTGAGCGCGCCTTAAAAGCTTAAGCCGATTACACAATCATCGCGGCCTGTTAATCAACAAAGTAACGGTAAGCAACGAAATACGGGCAAGCACGAAAAAAGGCGTTTAGAGCCAACAGGGGAACGAACAATGTTGAGCTGGTGCAACGGACTCCTCTAAAGGGAATGGCCCGGACCAGTTGCGGGGCTTATCATCAAAAGGCTTCGTCCGCCACATGATTTAGTTATAAAGACAGACACGAAAGAGGCAGTCGCTCAATTTACGAAAAATAAGGTAAAGAAATAAGATAAACGAAGAGACGTAAGTTGGCCACTGGCGGAGTTGTAAGCTTAAACATTTTAAATATTTCTCAGCCTGTCATATTACAATCAATCAAGATCTTTTCTACCGCAAACTAAATTCTTAATGCAGGAAATTTTTGTCTAAAAGAAGGAAATCCGTTGTCAAATCATTTAAACTCTTAACGCTGGAAAATAACGCCAGAAGGCGGAATCTTATAAAATGCGGCCCCGAAGCATTTCCACTTTTAAGCCGAGGGGCTGTCATAAAATGCGTCGCTGAAGCCCTCTGTCTGCAGATAAAAATGGGCTTTTCCTCCTTAGTTAGACAGCGTAAAAACAAAATTGGCCGTTTTTATACCGGAGACGCATAATCCGTCCGGGACGAACTTGGGGAAACATTTGTTCTGCGCCTGTTAAGTTCGTCTAGTAAAAAGACGAGCACTAGATGCATTATCCGTCTAGACGAACTCTCTCTCCTTGTGCGTTGTTCAAGACGCACATGCAACGGAATATAGTTCGTCTCGACGGATAATGCGTCTTGTGTCCCCGTCTTTATACTACAGACGCATAACCAGACGAACAACAAATGTTTGCCCAAGTTCATCCAGACGGATGATGCGTCTCTAGTATAAAAACGGCCAATGTCTTTTTTTTTCTTTTTTCTTTTTTTTTCTTCTTTCTTTTCGATCTTCGAAAACAATAGTTGTTTCAAAGTCTAATGTAAATTACCAGCAGCTGGTCGAGGTTTTTACACTTCTAAGGAACTTCTAAGCCTGCTCATACAGCCGTTGTTCGTCGGCACTCAACGTCCTTGGCGTGACGCGGGTGAACGATAAAGGAAGGCTCTATTCGCAGGCTATTAAACAAGTGGCAGTCGGATATTTTTGTTCAATTCTAAGAATCTAAGAGCTTTAACCGATTCAACCTATGCTATCTCGATAAGGAAGTAGTAAGCCTCAAGGAAATACCAAATACGCATGCAAGGTCCAGTAATTGATCGCTCGAAGATTTGTATATTGTGATCTCGATTTAGTGGCTTGCGCTGACCCCATGCCAGCGTTTTGATTTCACATCACTCAGGCACTCCCTTCGGGCATTTCCTGTTCGACGTCATGTTTACCTGCTACTTACTTGCGTGCGTTTGCTGACGAAACGTTATAATCACCCATAATTACGTTAGTTCTGGCGATTACTGGATCGGACCTGTGGGTGCCAGACCGAAAGCGGTAACCGTGACTGACACTCGTGAGATGTGGCAGCAGCTGGATAACACTGAAAAACCGAGGACTTTCCTTTGCAAACTTCGTGCACGCTACCTCACGATGGTGCGACAGTTGTAACGATATGATTGCGTGACATTGAAAGAACTTTCTAGATTGCAGAATGTTCAGGAACAGTAGTTATTTATAGGTGTTACGAGTTATGTTATTTATAGAACGTTAATCATTTAGATTGTTCTAGAGGATCACGTAGCACAACCTATATAAGAAAGCAAGGCGAAGTGCTGTTGTTGTCGTTGAGATAGCCATCCAGCACGTGACGTCAATTAAACAAGTGAGCTTAGTAAGCACTTTTTTCTTCTTTGTTTAATACCATTGATCGGCTGTGATGTTGATGGATCAACGAGTGATCATTGCAAGAACGTTACTACAGTGTCGTTAGACCACAGCTCACGAGTGCAGCTTCATAAGAGAGCGCAGAAGTTCATGCTCTATAGAGTAATCTAAGATCATTTTATGTTAGGTTAGAGTCCAGTCGTACGCCTAGGTCATTTGGCTGATTTAGTTGGAGTTAATTCTTTACCCAGTAAGGACACGTGGGAATTCAGAACTTTACTGACCATCTGTCTGCTGCCAAAAGCATAACAAGTTTTACGCGGGTTAAGTAAAAGTTTGATATTGAAGGTCCAACGGCAGATTCTCTGTAGATCTCCACTCATTTTGCTGCCGACTGCGTATGGCTGATGTTCCAAGCAAACGTCGAGCCGAGTGTTGCCAACGTCAGAAGGCTTGCACAGAGCCAAGCATTTAGGCATCGCAGGAAGATCGTTTGTACATATGATGATAAGGGGCCCTAAAATGCTCCCTTATAAAGGAGCCCGCTGCTTACCAGTAATTGCTCTGAGATGGAGGTGTGGATTGTCTTGACTTGGTAACGTGATGGGAGGTAACTGTCAAGTCACTGTCGTTTCGAATTGCACTTAAACATGTTATTGCGTCGGCTCCCTTCTCTATACTAGACGGGTTTTTACATGGTCTCATCAGGTCGTCGTTAAGACAAGATTAAGTTTAATTGTTGTCCAACCCGTCTGACATTTATTTCGTCAGCCTTGTTTCTCGCATTTATAATAGAGGCTTAGCACGTCAGACATGGCCTATACCTCTGAAATGCTAGTATAGATACGGGAGGGAAATGTAAGCCACCCTCCTCTTCTCATAGTTTCCTCCGTAATTTTGAAAGGTCCCTATGCCAAAGGAAAATAAACACAAAACAAAAACAAAGCAAAAGTGACTGCTGGGGAAAGACTAAAATAGGCTTCAAACCGGAATGAATCAAGTCCTTGTAACAACAAAGAAACAAACAAAGAAAAAGCTACACCTTAAGCAAAATTCTCCCTGATGCTGCTGGAGCACAGTGGGTTGAGCGTAATGGAAATAATGATTCTGTTCCTAACACACAAGCTTCACTTACAGCAATGAAACGACGACAGCCCAACAATATCAATTCTGGTTTATTGTGCGGTAGTAGGCCTTTACACCTATTAAATACACTCGTCCAAGAAACACTACGATCATCAATTATTGACAATGTATTCAACAAAGTGATAATTCATAAGATGCAAGAAAATGCGTATCCCTGAAAAAATACTCAGAGGTCAGGAAAAAGCTGGCCAAAAAAAAAAGACAACAACAATAACAACAACAAAATATAAGTAGGTGCCAAACCCAGAAAACCTGAGACCCGCATGCTCGAGACTCCGACCCTCCACCAGAAATAACGTTCACGCTGGTGGAAATAAGAAAATCATGAAGACAAAGGTGAAGATATGTGCTTATCAAGGACCTTACGCAACGACGGTTACGACGACCTCATTTCAAAGGAGTTAAACTCATGAACGGGGCTGGAAAGTGCATCAACTCTTTCAACACGCAAAACATGTTTCTGTTGGCCGAAATGAAACTGGACAGGTATTAACAGTGTTCGTTCACGTGTTTGAGGGCGATCTTCCTACGCTGTTTGGTAAGTTTCAATTTCATTTGCTCACATGGCTTACCAAAGCTTTCGATTCGTCTATCAAGTTGGCGGATAAAAATGTGTTTTGAGTTTCAGTCAGCCATTCGATGCCTGTTTAGCCCGAGGAAACGTCTGACGGTTAATCTTCAGGACATCTCAGTTGTTATAGGTGGTTTGCACGTTACATCATCGCCGCCATGTTGGTTCACGAAAACAATAGATTTCTCAATGAGGGTGGTAAACGGTATTTTCGTGACTCGTGATCCACGGCTTTTTTTCCCCGTGAAATGTGAAATAGCTACTTTTTCCTTGTGAATCGTGATTTCCATAGAAGCCGTGAGGTGTGATTTTGCAAAACTGTTTTCCGTGAAACGAGAAATACACGTTTAATTCGCCGTGAAGTGTGATTTTCGTTGTCTCTTCGTTTTCGTGAATTGTGAAAGGACGGTTTTATTTTCCGTGAAACGTGATGTAACCCCCCCTTTACCACCCTCCCCATTGCCTCCTTTTGTTCGTCAACCAGCATTTGTACATTTTACCATTCTTACCTTTCTCTAGAGATTGGTTGCAAACCACCTATTTTACAGTAAGGTTCGTTTAGGGGCAAAAATCCATGTAAAGAAGAACGAAAAGCTGGTAAACGCACGTGCAGAGCGATCGTTTTTCTTTATCACACCTATTTTTCGGTTACATTGTCGTGACCGTCGACATCGTCGTTTCGTTAGCTTAATTCCTAACAGAGCTTTAGCAACCGTGACGGTAACGGCGACGGGAACGTTAGGAAAAAACACAACAAAACAAAACAGAAAAGCTAGTAAAAATAATTGTTCTACACGCCCCGCACGTGCGTTTTGCATTCTGGTACATTTCTTTCCCGTGGTTTACGCGGCTTTCAGAGAACGTCAGCAGATGACGTTGAATTTTCCACCTCTCTCCAAACTTGAACGCCGTTTAAACCAGTTTCATTGTTCGATAGCAGACACATATCAGCTTTGCATTTTGAATGAGTTGAAATAATCGCGAAGTGATTACAATGACCCGAATTCCTATTCTGAAGCGACGTTCTGGTTGCCGTTGCTGTGCTCATTGCTAAAGGTCCCTATTACTGAGTGGGAGGGCCGGACGGAAAAATATTTGGCTCCAGGCCAATGGTGTATGTAGCGAGCACTCGGAGGATGAAGTTTGGACAAAGAAAGCTAGAAATTTTCACGGGCAATATCCTGATCTGACTGCATATGTTGTACCGAACCACTGCGATCATACATAATGTTGAAAAGAATAGTGCTAATATGCCACTGAGCACAGAACAAAAACTTCACACTTAAGTATAGCGTTTGTGGGGTTAATGTCAAACAGGCGTTCGATAATACTATCTTCCAAAAGGCTTAGTTCACACCACGTCATTAGGACCCTCCGTTGGGAAAAACCTGACTACGCGAACTCGATTCTATAAATACCGCAATTTTAAAAAGACCCGTTTTGTTAGTTGGAATCGTTCGTTTTGTTATAACTTTTTCTTTAAAGTTAGCTTTAAGAGATGTAAGCTATATCATCGAAACACATAACCAATTTACTTGTTGATTGGCCAAGCAAACTCATTGTTGACCCGGAACGGTTCTTACCAAGGAAGTTTCAATATTAGAAGACATGACGATGATGAAATGAGCTAAGAAACAATACGGCACAATAACCGAGATACAAACGTACCCTGTCGGTGATTTTTAGTGTAAAACTGAAACTTGAAAATATGAAACGACGAATGGAGGGACACAGAACAGAGATATTTTCCAAAGGAAACGCAAAAACTGAAACTAGTAACGTATGTGCATGCATAGTGATTGCCTTAACAACTTGAAAAACACTCGAAAAATTTTTATGGTTTTGTTTTTCGTTCACATATCGTACCATATAGAAGCGAACCTATGCCGGAGACTATGCTATAAAGAAACGACACATCGCCGTATGTTGACATGTGCGGTGTCAGCCTGTGTTAGAAATTGATTATTAACATAATTATGCGTGGCGGGAAGGAGGTCACGTGTGAGAGTGAGACATGTTTTTATAATCGAAGGTTTCTCTTCCCTTTCGACTTCAGAGTCGAGTTTTTGAGTATAGAGTGGAGAATTTAAGCGCAAATTTACAGTCCTTATCTTATGTTGGAGAATAAATTAACTTAAAATCACACGTTTGTGACATGGTCCTTCGAGCCGGATCAGCTTGATGAGTTGGAGGAACGAACGAAGTGAACAAGCAACTACGAATCGTCGGAGAATTGGATTGAAAACGGCCGAGATTTGTATGAAAGGGAGGACATAAAACATCATGAATATCGACAAGACGAAGAAAATTAGAGATTCACACAAGGCATTTGTGGAAAAAACTATAGAGAACGTGGAGAAGATTTTGACCGACCACGAGGAAAATTTAACATCGTCCAGGGAAAAGCTAACAGCTCTGAAATCTCTGCTGAGAGAAAAATTGGAAACAATTAGAAAACTGGATGAAAGCATATTGGAGAACACTAAACCAAGGGAACTGGAGAAAGAGATTGAGGATTCTGGTGAGTTTTGTGAGAAAGTTTACAGTATTTTTGCCAAAATTGACTTTGCTTTGGAGCAGACTAAACATGGCGGTCACGCACAAACACCGGTGGCAATTCATAGGAACGGTAATTCCAGAAATGCCGAAAGCGCGAAAGTGAAACTACCCAAACTCGAACTGAAATCGTTTTCGGGTAATTATCAAGAGTGGCAGAGCTTCTGGGACACATTTCAGTCTGCTGTCGATGGAAACACTAACATTTCGCCTATCGAAAAATTCACTTATCTGAAGAGTTGTGTGACAAGCACCGCAGAATCTGCAATTGCTGGACTGTCTCTGACTGCAGACAATTACAAGGCCGCTGTTGACATTCTTAAGGAACGATTTGGTAAGCCACAGTTGTTGATATCACATTATATGGATGCCTTGTTGAAACTTCCATCTGTGAATTCAGTGCATGAAGCAAAGAAATTGCGTGAATTGTATGATAAGATTGAGATCAACATTCGAGGTTTGAATGTGTTGGGCGTTGAATCAGAGTCCTTTGGAAATTTATTGGTTCCAATCATCATGGAAAAAATCCCCTCAGAGTTGCGACTGATTGTAAGCCGCAAGTTTGGCAGTGAAGGAACGTGGAATCTTGATGCGTTGTTGAATGCACTGAAAACTGAGTTAGAGGCCAGAGAAAGATGTACTGCAATGAAAACAAGTAGCACAAACAATGATACCCCAAGGTTTGAACAGTATAGGGTAAGAAGCAAACAGCCCTGCTCTGCTTCTGCCCTTTACACAGGCAGTGAAGAATTTACCCCGCATTGTGTATTTTGCAAGAAGAATCATAAGTCAATTAACTGTATGACCATCACTGAACCAAAGACTAGAAGAACAATTCTAAGACGAAATGGCAGGTGCTTTGTGTGCTTGAAAGGTGGTCATATCTCCACCAATTGCTTGTCGAAGGCAAAATGCTTTAACTGTAATGGCAGACACCATGTGACCATTTGTGAAGGAACTAAGAACATTGTAACAGCCAGGAATTCGGTTTCTGAGGAGGCAACACCACGCAAGTCTGAACCATTTCAAGATAGGAGTGGAGGTGCAGGAACTTCAACGATGCACATCAGCAATAATGGTAATTCTGTGCTATTGCAGACAGCCCAAGCCTTTGTTTGTAAACCAGATGAACAGGAATTTGGATTGAATACCCATGTGATATTTGACTCCTGTAGCCAGAGATCTTATATAACCAGCAAGGCATGTGAGCAGTTGAACTTATCAACGGTTGGTAAGGAAACCCTTCTGATCAAAACATTTGGGGATGATTCAGCTGCTGTCAAGGAATGTGATGTGGTACAATTGTGTGTCAAAACATTGGATGGGATGAATGTCTATGTCACCTCATATGTTGTACCAGTGATTTGCAGCCCAGTGTCTAACCAACAAACCCAAGATACATTGGAATGCTACCCATACCTGCAGGGTCTACACCTTGCTTGTGGAACAAGTGGTACTGTCAGTGTTGATATGCTCATAGGAGCAGATTATTACTGGTCATTCTTCACTGGAAACATTATTAAGGGAGATTCCTATGGACCAGTAGCCCTCGAAACCAAGTTGGGTTGGGTGTTGTCAGGACCAGCGATGTGCCCAACATCATCAAGGTCATGCACTGTGAATTTGAGTTCAACACATGTCTTGAAGATAGAGTCCACAGAGATAAGTGATGTGAAGGATGATCTGCAGAAATTCTGGGACTTGGAAACTTTGGGCATAAGAGAAAATGAAGCATCAGTGTATGACAAATTTTCAAATGACATAAGATTCACTGGAGAAAGATACCAGGTAAAGTTACCTTTCAAGGATATCCATCCCATGTTGCCAGACAATTACACTGCTGCATCACGGAGGTTGACAACAGCAATCAAGAAACTTAAGGATCAGCCAGAAATTCTGAAGCAGTATGATCACGTGATCAAAGAGCAATTACAGAGTGGTGTAGTTGAATTGGTGCCACAAGATCGAATCCCACCGCCAGGAACTGTACACTATCTTCCACACAGGGCAGTCGTGCGACTTGACAGAGATACAACCAAGGTGAGAGTTGTATATGATGCTTCCTCCAAGGTGTTTGGGCCAAGTTTAAATGACTGTTTGCATGTTGGACCTTCTCTGAATCCGTTGTTATTTGACATTCTGTTGAGATTCAGAGCCCATGAAGTTGCCCTAACTGCAGACATTGAGAAGGCGTTTTTGAACATTGAAATTGATCCTGAACACAGAGACTTTTTAAGATTTTTATGGATCGATGATTTGAACAAGGAGAGTCCAGAGGTCATGGTACTTCGTTTTGCACGTGTAGTGTTTGGTGTGAACTCAAGTCCTTTCATTCTTAATGCCACAATCAGACACCATGTGAACACATGTTTGCCGGTTGACAGTGCACTTGCGATGGAGCTGTTGAAGTCCTTGTATGTTGATGACTATGTGTCCGGGGAAAGTGATGTGGACAGTGCATTCACCTTGTCTAAGAAGATAAAGCTCTGTCTCAAATCAGGAGGATTCAATATGAGAAAGTGGAGTAGCAATTCAGAAGAACTCCTGAGATCGCTGGAACAAGATGAAGCTTTCGGTGAAGACTTTGCTGAGATCAGTGGAGACAGTGTTAAAGAAGAAGACGAGAGCTTCTCAAAGTCTGTTTTCAAGCACAGTGCAGAGAAGGAACAAAAGGTTCTAGGAATGCTTTGGAACCCTACCCAAGATGAACTGATTTACGACCTAAACAAGACGTTGGGGGAAGTAGATGCGCAACCAGCCACAAAACGACTAATTCTCAGTACGGCTACAAGATTTTTTGACCCCTTGGGATTGACTGCTCCAGTCATTCTTCCATTCAAGATCATGTTTCAGAAGCTTTGCAGTGCTGGGAGAGACTGGGACGAGTTACTCGATACTGAACTTGATCACCAGTGGTTGACAACTATTCTGGATCTGAGACAAGCTGGGAGAGTGAGCTTCAAGAGATGTTACGCTGAGGGTTTGAATGGGGACAAAGTCAAGTCAGTCCAGTTGCACTCCTTTGCAGATGCATCAGAAAAGGCTTATGAAGCTGTAATCTACTTGAGAGTGGCGTATGAGTCAAGAGTGGAATGCCAGATGGTGTCTTGAAAGACCAGAGTTGCTCCATTAGCCAAGCAAACTATCCCACGCCTAGAGTTGCTTTCAAATGTTTCTGCGTCTAGATTGCTGAAGAGCGTAACTCAAGCTTTGGAAGGTGTGAGAATTGACGAAGTATTTAGCTGGACGGATTCCATGATTTCGTTGTGGTGGATCACAAGCACCGAGAAAGAGTACAAGCAATTCGTCGAGAATCGAGTGACTGAGATAAGAAGAAATTCGCGACCAGAGCAGTGGAGGTACTGTCCCACGGCGGAAAATCCAGCTGACATAGCATCCCGAGGAATGAAGGCTACTGAGCTGAAGGATAGCAGCTTGTGGTTACATGGTCCTGAATTCCTGTCAAAGGATACTAAACACTGGCCGGTTCAACCGGCGAATGTGCAAGCCAGAGAAGATTTATGTGAGCTCAAGGCATCTAAAACAGCAGTTTCCATTTTAGTCACCACGTGTACTGAAGACAAGGGAGAAGAAGAAGCGAGTCTAGAAAACATTATCAAGCCCGAGAACTTTAGTTCTGTCACCAAGTTGTTAAGAGTTACTGCATTGGTGTTATTGTTTGTTAAGAAATTGAAGAAATCAAGGCCTGGAGAAAGAATAGAATAAGATTCCGCAAGATTGTACAGACAAGCCGAGAACGCGTGGATTAACCACGTTCAGCAAGAGATCCTGAACAGTGACAAGTATTCACAGATGAAATCATCGTTAGGACTGTATCAAGATGAAGAAGGGATACTACGATGTCAAGGAAGAATAGGCCTGTCACCCCTACCACACGATACACGATTTCCGATACTGCTACCGAGAGGTCATTACTTCACTAAGCTGGTGATTCTCAAGTGTCATGATCAAGTGATGCACAACGGAGTGGCAGAGACATTGGTTCAGGTTCGTTGTAGGTACTGGATTGTGAAGGGCAGACAAACGGTGAAGAACACAATCAGCAAGTGCGTAGTATGCAAGAAACTTGAAGGTCGGCCGTATGGAACACCACCTACCTCTCAACTACCTGGGTTTAGATTATCGGACGAGTTTGCATTTTCAAGTATCGGAGTTGACTTTGCGGGCCCCGTTTTTGTCAGGGACATTTATCACAAGAGTGGTAGCATGAACAAAGCATACATTGTGTTGTACACGTGTGCGTCCAGTCGCGCAGTTCATCTAGATCTTGTTCCGAGGTTGACAACTGAAGCGTTTGTAAGAAGTTTTAAACGGTTTAATGCCAGGCGAGGTGTACCAAAACTCGTAGTGTCAGATAATGGATCCACCTTCAAGAGTGAAGAGCTAAAGAAGTTGCTGGCAGAGCACAACGTACGATGGAAATTTAACGTCGCATTAGCACCGTGGTGGGGAGGATTTTTTGAACGTCTCGTTAGATCTACAAAACGCTGTTTAAAGAAAACGTTGGGAACCGCACGAATCAGTTATGAAGAACTGCTCTCTGTCGTTGTTGAAATAGAGGGAATTCTAAATTCGCGACCCTTGACGTACGTGGACGATGAATTACGAAGTCCTTTGACCCCCTCGCAATTGGTTATCGGTCGTCGATTGTTGAGTACAGAACAGAAGACTGGTGAACCTCTCTCGGAAACTACACAGACGGGAAGTGAATTATCAAGGCGTGCGAAATATCTGACGACTGTTCTTTCACAATTTTGGAGACGTTGGCAAAGGGAGTACTTAACCGAGTTACGTGTTCATCGTAATTGCCACTTGAAGAACAGACAACCGACCGTAAATGTTGGAGATGTCGTTTGTATTCACAAGGATAAAACACCAAGGCAGCTTTGGAAAATGGGAGTTGTCCAATCCCTCATCACCGGACGAGATGGATTCCACAGAGGAGCTGTGGTTAGAACGCGTGGTGGGGATCGAGTCATCGAAGTGACGAGACCCTTGAAGAAGTTGTATCCTGTAGAAGCTGCATCAGGAGTGCGGGAACGTCAGAACAGGAACACTGATTTTCCTATAACCTTTGTTGGAAATGCTGAACAAGAACATGTTGCTGAACAATAAGGATAACAATGAACTCTTTTCCTTTTGTTTTGTCAATGTTGTTACAAATTTTGAGTCGTTATTTGTTGATTGAGCCATGTCAATCAAGGAGGGGAGTGTGTTA
>BLFK01000057.1:24273-31773 GCA_014634185.1 Astreopora myriophthalma | reverse complement strand
TTGAAAGTATGACATGGTATATATTTTAATACAGCCGCGTAATTCGCAAAGATGGTTCTCCCTTATATTTTAGCTGTGCGTCATTCGAGTTAAGTCAACATCAATATCATTGTCAATGATTATTCCTTTTGTTGTAGGATTAACAACGCTGAATTACAAGAGGTTTCAGTAGCAAATGTATTAACCACAAAATGAAAAAGAGCACTACTAGATTCCAGGGACGGCAGAGCCGGGGGGGGGTGGTGGCTTGACCCCCTCACTTTTAAGCGAAAACAAATATTCATAAATGAAAAATGTCAAGTTAACAAAACAAGAAAAAGAAAAGAAAAAACAACCAAAAGAAACAAAAAACAAAACAAACTCATTAAAGCATTAAATGCAATCAATAAATTTCTGTTAGCCCTTCACAGTTTCTCGAAACTTTGGAAATTGTTTTCATGTTGAAATTTGTCATATGCCATTAAGAATTTTCCGTCGTAATGTAAACACAAGCAATTTTACACCACTGATTCTTAACATTTCCCTAGTAGGCTAAACACGTCGAGCTCTTATCAAGTTAAAAAATCTCGGCAATATCGGATGTGAGAACTGAAAATACACGTGAATTTATACTTGATTCAGACTGACTTGATTCATTTCCGCGACTCTAGATTTCGAAGTTTTCCGGGGAAGCATGCCCCCAGATCCCTCTAGAACCTCGTGCCTTCGGCGTTCGCTTCTGTGAACAACATCTTAAAAATTCTATTTTTTTAGCCCCCCCCCCCCCTAACTCCCTTCCAATTACGCTCCGCCGCCCCTGGATACACGGATACTACTAAAATGCCTAAATTTTGCCTCTAAACTGCCTGTAATACAAACTCCTGGCTGAAACTATGCAAGGCGTCAGTTATGACCTTGTCCCTACAAATTTTAAGAACTTATTCCTTCCTACTGCGAAAATTTATTCCTACAATGCACGATCCTCACTGTAATTTTAATTTTTACTTTCCGGTTCAAGGGTTTACAATAAGGCGAGCTTGCAACACTAATGAGTTATAGCGTTCGTATATATTTGGTATAACGATTACTACCCTGTAAAAACCGTTTAGTTGATTTCATGCTTTTCATTCCTTTCTACTTCAAGGGATCTCAGTGGCAATAAAATATCTCAACTCCCAGAACGGATCTCCGGACTGAACAGTCTACATCTATTGTAAGTTTGTGATGTAGGCCTTTCCTAGTAGGAAAATTTACGAAAAAAGCACACAAGCAAACATCATGAATGTTTTTGAATTTTAAGGTAAAACTAATGCTCTAAAACCATCATGCAAACAATATGAGACTTACGCTTCTCGTTGCCATTGCTGTCCTCATTGCTAAAGGTCCCTATTACTGAGTGGGAGGGCCAGACGGAAAAATATTTGGCTCCAGAACAATGGTGTACGTAGCGAGCACCCGGAGGATGAAGTTTGGACAAAGAAAGCTAGGAATTTTCACGGGCAATATCTTGATCTGACTGCATATGTTGTACCGAACCACTGTGATCATACATAACCAATTTACTTGTTGATTGGCCAAGCAAACTCATTGTTGACCCGGAACGGTTCTTACCAAGGAAATTTCAATATTAGAAGACATGACAATGATGAAATGACTTAAGAAACAACACGGGACAATAAGCGAAATACCAACGTACCTTGTCGGTGATTTTAGGGTAAAACTGAAACTTGAAAATACGAGACGACGAATGGAGGGACACAGAAGTTAGATATTTTCCAAAGGAAACGCAAAAACTGAAACTAGTAACGTATGTGCATGCATAGTGATTGCCTTAACAACTTGAAAAACACTCGAAAATTTTCATGGTTTTGTTTTTCGTTCACATATCGATTCATATAGAAGCGAACCTATGCCGGAGACTATGCTATAAAGAAACGGCACATCACCGTATGTTGACATGTGCGGTGTCAGCCTGTTTCAAAAACGAGCAACCTCTACAGGTTTAAATATCCCCTTTCGATAGAAAATTAATGCATTCAGAGCTAAATTTTCCGGTTGAAAGTATGACATGGTATATATTTTAATACAGCCACGGAATTCGCCAAGTTGGTTCTCGCTTATATTTTAGCTGTGCGTCATTCGAGTTATGTCAATATCAATATTATTATTATACAATGCTGATGCTATCTCAATTTTGATTGGCTAAAAGCACCCCGCTAATTCTAGATGGCGCTGTGTCATCGCGTCACATCTACAGACACTGGCATTTATGCATGTAGGTATGACGCGTTTTTGCAGACAATGGTTTTCGTCACCTGACAAGCTAGCCGGCGGTTTGAGCAAGATTGTCACGGCGGAGTCCGCTCCAAGATTCGCGTCAGTCTCAGAAGCGGATTTAGGACGCCTTGTCGACGACAAGGACGCAAAGAACACCAAACGAGCTACCAAGACAGCTCTTTGAGTTTTACAGCAGTATTTGAAGGAGAAGAAAGTTCCCGAACCGCAAACCAAAGATGGCATCAGTAACGTTCTCAAACTATTTTATGCCAAAGCTAGAAAAGTCGATGGAACTTCTTATTCCAAAATTTCTTTAACTGTAATGTCAACATTCATTAAACGCAAATCGGGAACATTTTTCATAAGACCGTACAACTTAACTTTAGAATTTTGTTCAAAAGTTTCAGTTCGATTCAGTTTTTCCTGAAACGTTTTCAGATGTTTTAAGCTTAAATCCTTTCTGTAAACCTTTTGAATTCCGCTTTACATGTAATTCACGGCTGTCATTAATAAAGATGTTTACACTGAAACGTGTCATTGCGTGGCTTAGTTTGTTGTTGTTCTGTGAAATGTCTCAACGCTTCTACATTTATAATTGTATAATAAAACAATTATTGGATTCGGTTTTCGCATGATAGCGAAATTATCAAGGCCTCGGTTTGTGTTATCCGCCTCAGCCTTCAGCTTCGGCAGATAACACAAACCTCGGCCTTGATAATTCTCGCTATCATGCTCAACCTCAACCAATAATTGCTTATTGTCAATGATTATTCCTCTTGTTGCAGGATTAACAACGCTCAATTACAAGAGGTTTCAGTAGCAAATGTATTAACCACAAAATGAAAAAGAGCACCACTAGATTCCAGGGACGGCAGAGCCGGGGGGGCCGGAGGCGGCTTTAGCCCCCCACTTTTAAGCCAAAACAAATATTCATAAATGAAAAATGACAACTTAATAAAACAAGAAAAAGAAGAAAAAAAACAACAAAAAGAAACAAAAAACAAAGCAAACTCATTAAAGCATTAAATGCAATCAATAAATTTCCGTTACCCTTCACAGTTTCTCGAAACTTTGCAAATTGTTTTCATGTTGAAATTTGTCATATACCATTAAGAATTTTAAGTCGTAATGTAAACACAAGCAATTTTACACCACTGATTCTTAACATTTCCCCAGTAGGCTACACTCGTCGAGCTTTTATCAAGTTAAAAAATCTCGGCAATATCGGATGTGAGAACTGAAAATACACGTGAATTTATACTTGATTCAGATTTATTTTTTGACGAAATATCTCGAGGAGAATGCTGAAAATTGCATTTCCGCGACTCTAGATTTCAAAATTTTCTGGAGGAGCATGCCCCCAGATCACTCTAGAACCTCGTGCCTTCGGCGCTCGCTTCCTTGAACATCATCTTAAAAATTCTATTTTTTTAGCTCCCCCCCTCATCCCACTTCCAACTACGCTCCGCAGCCCTTGGATACACGGATACTACTAAAATGCCTAAATTTTGCCTCTAAACTGCCTGTAATACAAACTCCTGGCTGAAACGATGCACGGCGTCAGTTATGACCTTGTCCCTACAAATTTTAAGAACTTATTCCTTCCTACTGCGAAAATTTATTCCTACAATGCACGATCCTCACTGTAATTTTAATTTTTACTTTCCGGTTCAAGGGTTTACAATAAGACCAGCTTGCAACACTAATGAGTTATAGCGTTCGTATATATTTGGTATAACGATTACCATCCTGTAAAAACCGTTTAGTTGATTTCATGCTTTCATTTCTTTCTACTTCTAGGCACCTCAGTGGCAATAAAATAACTCAACTCCAAGAACGGATCTCTGGACTGAACAGTCTACTTTGGTTGTAAGTTTGTGATGTAGGCCTTTCCTAGTAGGAAAGTTTACGAAAAAAGCATACAAGCAAACATCATCAATGTTTTTGAATTTCAAGGTAAAACTAATGCTCTAAAACCATCATGCAAACAATAAGACTTACGTTTCTCGTTGCCATTGCTGTGCTCATTGCTAAAGGTCCCTATTACTGAGTGGGAGGGCCGAACGGAAAATATTATTTCGCTCCAGGCCAATGGTGTACGTAGCGAGCACTCTGAGGATGAAGTTTAGACAAAGAAAGCTAGAAATTTTCACGGGCCATATCCTGATCTGACTGCATTTGTTGTACCAAACCACTGCGATCATACATAACCAATTTACTTGTTGATTGGCCAAGCAAACTCATTGTTGACCCGGAACGGTTCTTACCAAGGAAATTTCAATATTAGAAGACATGATGATGAAATGAGCTAAGAAACAACACGGGACAATAAGCGAAATACAAACGTACCTTGTCGGTGATTTTAGGGTAAAACTGAAACTTGAAAATATGAGACGACGAATGGAGGGACAAAGAACAGAGATATTTTCCAAAGGAAACGCAAAAACTGAAACTAGTAACGTATGTGCATGCATAGTGATTGCCTTAACGACTTGAAAAACACTCGAAAATTTTCATGGTTTTGTTTTTCGTTCACATATCGAACGATATAGAAGCGAACCTATGCCGGAGACTATGCTATAAAGAAACGGCACATAACCGAATGTTGACATGTGCGATGTCAGCCTGTTTCAAAAACGATCGACCTTTAAAGAATTAAATATCCCCTTCCGATAGAAAATTAATGCATTCAGAGCTAAATTTTCCGGTTGAAAGTATGACATGGTATACATTTTAATACAGCCACGGAATTCGCCAAGTTGGTTCTCGCTTATATTTTAGCTGTGCGTCATTCGAGTTATGTCAATATCAATATTATTGTCAATGATTATTCCTCTTGTTGCAGGATTAACAACGCTCAATTACAAGAGGTTTCAGTAGCAAATGTAGTAACCACAAAATGAAAAAGAGCACCACTAGATTCCAGGGACGACAGAGCCGGAGGGGCGGGAGGCGGGACGCGGCTTTAGTCCCCCACTTTTAAGCCAAAACAAATATTCATAAATGAAAAATGACAACTTAATAAAACAAGAAAAAGAAAAGAGAAGACAACCAAAAGAAACAAAAAACAAAACAAACTCATTAAAGCATTAAATGCAATCAATAAATTTCCGTTAGCCCTTCACAGTTTCTCGAAACTTTGCAAATTGTTTTCGCGTTAAAATTTGTCATATGCTATTACGAATTTTCCGTCGTAATGTAAACACAAGCAATTTTACACCACTGATTCTTAACATTTCCCCAGTAGGCTACACACGTCGAGCTTTTATCAAGTTAAAAAATCTCGGCAATATCGGATGTGAGAACTGAAAATACACGTGAATTTATACTTGATTCAGATTTATTTTTTGACGAAATATCTCGTGGAGAATGCTGAAAATAGCATTTCCGCGACTGTAGATTTCAAAATTTTCTGGGGGAGCATGCCCCCAGACCCCTCTAGAACCTCGTGCCTTCGGCGCTCGCTTCTGTGAACATCATCGTAAAAAGTCTATTTTTTTGGGTTCCCCCCCCCTCCCCCACTTCCAATTACGCTCCGCCGCCCCTGGATTCACGGATACTACTAAAATGCCTAAATTTTGCCTCTAAACTGCCTGTAATACAAACTCCTGGCTGAAACTATGCACGGCGTCAGTTATGATCTTGTCCCTACAAATTTTCAGAACTTATTCCTTCCGCTACTGCGAAAATTTATTCCTACAATGCACGATCCTCACTGTAATTTTAATTTTTACTTTCCGGTTCAAGGGTTTACAATAAGACGAGCTTGCAACACTAATGAGTTATAGCGTTCGTATATATTTGGTATAACGATTACTATCCTGTGAAAACCGTTTAGTTGATTTCATTTTTTTCTAATTCTAGGTATCTCAGTGGCAATGAAATAACTCAACTTCCAGAACGGATCTCCGGACTGAACAGTCTAAGGACATTGTAAGTTTGTGATGTAGGCCTTTCCTAGTAGGGAAATTTACGAAAAAAGCATACAAGCAAACATCATCAATGTTTTTGAATTTTCAGGTAAAACTAATGCTCTAAAACCATCATGAAAACAATATAAGACTTACGCTTCTCGTTGCCATTGCTGTGCTCATTGCTAAAGGTCCCTATTACTGAGTGGGAGGGCCGGACGGAAAAATATTTGGCTCCAGGCCAATGGTGTACGTAGCGAGCACTCTGAGGATGAAGTTTGGACAAAGAAAGCTAGAAATTTTCACGGGCCATATCCTGATCTGACTGCATTTGTTGTACCGAACCACTGCGATCATACATAACCAATTTACTTGTTGATTGACCAAGCAAACTCATTGTTGACCCGGAACGGTTCTTACCAAGGAAATTTCAATATTAGAAGACATGATGATGAAATGAGCTAAGAAACAACACGGGACAATAAGCGAAATACAAACGTACCTTGTCGGTGATTTTAGGGTAAAACTGAAACTTGAAAATATGAGACGACGAATGGAGGGACACGGAACAGAGATATTTTCCAAGGGAAACGCAAAAACTGAAACTAGTAACGTATGTGCATGCATAGTGATTGCCTTAACAACTTGAAAAACACTCGAAAATTTTCATGGTTTTGTTTTTCGTTCACATATGGAATGATATAGAAGCGAACCTATGCCGGAGACTATGCTATAAAGAAACGGCACATCACCGTATGTTGACATGTGCGGTGTCAGCCTGTTTCAAAAACGATCGACCTTTACAGGTTTAAATATCCCCTTCCGATAGAAAATTAATGCATTCAGAGCTAAATTTTCCGGTTGAAAGTATGACATGGTATATATTTTAATACAGCCACGGAATTCGCCAGGTTGGTTCTCGCTTATATTTAAGTTGTGCGTCATTCGAGTTATGTCAATATCAATATTATTGTCAATGATTATTCCTCTTGTTGCAGGATTAACAACGCTCAATTACAAGAGGTTTCAGTAGCAAATGTATTAACCACAAACATGAAAAAGGCAACTACTAGATTCCTGGGACGGGAGAGCCGGGGGGGGGGCGGGAGGTGGCTTTAGCCCCCCACTTTTAAGCCAAAACAAATATTCATAAATGAAAAATGACAACTTAATAAAACAAGAAAAAGAGAAGAAAAAAACAACCAAAAGAAACAAAAAACAAAGCAAACTCATTAAAGCATTAAATGCAATCAATAAATTTCCGTTACCCTTCACAGTTCCTCGAAACTTTGCAAATTGTTTTCATGTTGAAATTTCTCATATGCCATGAAGA
>BLFK01000057.1:0-21111 GCA_014634185.1 Astreopora myriophthalma | reverse complement strand
GAATTTTCCGTCGTAATGTAAACACAAGCAATTTTACACCACTGATTCTTAACATTTCCCCAGTAGGCTACACATGTCAAGTTAAAAAATCTCGCCAATATCGATGTGAGAACTGAAAATACACGTGAATTTATACTTGATTCAGATTTATTTTTTGACGAAATATCTCGTGAAGAATGCTGAAAATTGCATTTCCGCGACTCTAGATTTCAAAATTTTCTGGGGGAGCATGCCCCCAGACCCCTCTAGAACCTCATGTCTTCGGCGCTCGCTTCTGTGAACATCATCTTAAAAATTCTATTTTTTTAGCGCCCCCCCCTCCCCCCACTTCCAACTACGCTCCGCCGCCCCTGGATACACGGATACTACTAAAATGCCTAAATTTTGCCTCTAAACTGCCTGTAATACAAACTCCTGGCTGAAACTATGCATGGCGTCAGTTATGACCTTGTCCCTACAAATTTTAAGAACTTATTCCTTCCTACTGCGAAAATTTATTCCTACAATGCACGATCCTCACTGTAATTTTAATTTTTACTTTCCGGTTCAAGGGTTTACAATAAGACCAGCTTCCAACACAAATGAGTTATAGCGTGCGTATATATTTGGTATAACGATTACTATCCTGTAAAAACCGTTTAGTTGATTTCATGCTTTTCATTTCTTTCTACTTCAAGGGATCTCAGTGGCAATGAAATAACTCAACTCCCAGAACGGATCTCCGGACTGAACAGTCTACTTAGGTTGTAAGTTTGTGATATAGGCCTTTCCTAGTAGGAAAATTTACGAAAAAAGCATACAAGCAAACATCATCAATGTTTTTGAATTTTAAGGTAAAACTAATGCTCTAAAACCATCATGCAACCAGTATAAGACTTACGCTTCTCGTTGCCATTGCTATGCTCATTGCTAAAGGTCCCTATTACTGATTGGGAGAGCGAGACGGAAAAATATTTGGCTTCAGGCCAATGGTGTACGTAGCGAGCACTCGTAGGATGAAGTTTGGACAAAGAAAGCTAGAAATTTTCACGGGCAATATCCTGATGACTGCATATGCTGTACCAAACCACTGTGATCATACATAACCAATTTACTTGTTGATTGGCCAAGCAAACTCATTGTTGACCCGGAACGGTTCTTACCAAGGAAATTTCAATATTAGAAGACATGACAATGATGAAATGAGCTAAGAAACAATACGGCACAATAAGCGAAATACCAACGTACCTTGTCGGTCATTTTAGGGTAAAACTGAAACTTGAAAATATGAGACGACGAATGGAGGGACACAGAACAGAGATATTTTCCAAAGGAAACGCAAAAACTGAAACTAGTAACGTATGTGCATGCATAGTGATTGCCTTAACAACTTGAAAAACACACTTGAAAATTTTCATGGTTTTGTTTTTCGTTCACATATCGAACCATATAGAAAAAAAGAATAAAATAAGCCGTATGTTGACATGTGCGGTGTCAGCCTGTTTCAAAAACGAGCGACCTTTACAGGTTTAAATATCCCCTTTCGATAGAAAATTAATGCATTCAGAGATAAATTTTCCGGTTAAAAGTATTGCATGGTATATATTTTAATACAGCCACGGAATTCGCCAAGTTGGTTCTCGCTTATATTTAAGTTGTGCGTCATTCGAGATATGTCAATACCAATATTATTGTCAATGATTATTCCTCTTGTTGTAGGATTAACAACGCTGAATTACAAGAGGTGTCAGTAGCAAATGTTTTAACCACACAATGAAAAAGAGCAGTACTAGATTCCAGGGACGGCAGAGCCGGGGGGGCGAGGGGGGCGGCTTTAGCCCCCCACTTTTAAGCCAAAACAAATATTCATAAATCAAAAATGACAACTTAATAAAACAAGAAAAAGAAAAGAAAAAACAACCAAAAGAAACAAAAAACAAAACAAACTCATTAAAGCATTAAATGCAATCAATAAATTTCCGTTAGCCCTTCACAGTTTCTCGAAACTTTGCAAATTGTTTTCATGTTGAAATTTGTCATATGCCATTTAACAAATTAACGTCAGTTTTTTATGCGTCTGTCCTGTTATTGATCATAAATTTCGTCATCACATTGTCAAAGTAGCTGTGGATCCACGAGGCGATAGCCGAGTGGATCCGCAAACTACTTTCACAATGTGATGACGAAATTCATTGTCAATAACAGGACAGGCGCATTAAAAACTGACGTCAATTTGTTTTTTACGATAACAAAAAGGTAGGAGAGACGAAATTAAGACGAAACGCGAGACCATTACAAATTCATGTGTCTCTCCGCGTATTGACCATAAAAATTAGCCAATGAGCGCGCGTGAATTTCTTCAGTTATCGTAAAATAAGAATTTTCCGTCGTAATGTAAACACAAGCAATTTTACACCACTGATTCTTAACATTTCCCCAGTAGGCTACACACGTCGAGCTTTTATCAAGTTAAAAAATCTCGGCAATATCGGATGTGAGAACTGAAAATACACGTGAATTTATACTTAATTCAGATTTATTTTTTGACGAAATATCTCGAGGAGAATGCTGAAAATTGCATTTCCGCGACTCTAGATTTCAAAATTTTCTGGGGGAGCATGCCCCCAGACCCCTCTAGAACCTCGTGCCTTCGGCGCTCGCTTCTGTGAACATCATCTTAAAATTCTATTTTTTTACCCCCCCCTCCCCCTACTTCCAATTACGCTCCGCCGCCCCTGGATTCACGGATACTACTAAAATGCCTAAATTTTGGCTCTAAACTGCCTGTAATACAAACTCCTGGCTGAAACTATGCGCGGCGTCAGTTATGATCTTGTCCCTATAAATTTTCAGAACTTATTCCTTCCTACTGCGAAAATGTATTCCTACAATGCACGATCCTCACTCTCCCAGAATTTTTTCATTCAAAGGTCGAGACTTGGAGTCAAAAGAAATTCCTTTTTTAGGACTTGAAGGAAGATTGTGAAATGAGATACCGACAAAACTCCAAATGCTCCCCTAAGTCATATTCAAAAAGATAGTTCAAACATTGTTGCTTAGTATTTTGGAGTATGAAGACTTGCACATGGAGTTAAAATCTACAATATGTTATGCGAAATCATATTTTTCACGGCTGTTTATTTTCATTTAGTTATTTGTGCCTGTGACTGAAAGCGGGATCACTTGTGAATTTTCTTGTCTTGGTTCAAGATGAAGGTTTATTTTAGCTCTAACAAGTGCAGAATGGCATTTTAAAACAAAGATAATCCTGTGATCATGCATATCTGGCTACATTTTCAAGGCAACGCACGCGTCATTAAAATATTTCGTTGCTGCAAACAGGGCTGGACGGTTAATATGAGAATTTTCAAGCCAGCCCGGCTTGCCGAGATCCGGGCCAGCGCACCTTCTCATATAAACGAACCGAGATTTCACCAAAGAAAATGGGCATTAGCCGAGATCTCGGTAAAGCAAGTTAGCCCGTCTAACCGGGCTGGCCCGCCTCATATAGACAGGCCCTAAAAAAAACGCGGTTGATCGTATGACCGAGACTAGCGCCAAATGATCCAAGTGTAATATATTTGGCGCCCATCAGACCTTTGGGCAACAGAGCTTTCAGTAGGATACATTTGCATATTAATTAGATTTTTTTTTAATTAGCAGGAATTTTTTCACTCAGCATGTAATTTTCAAAAAGAGAATAATTTGCATACTAATTAGAACGCAATTTTAATCAGGCGGTAATTCTTTTTTCAATTAGAATGTCTATAGTACAATTAGAATAAATATCTTTTTAATCAGCACGCAAAGTTAAAGTTTAGAAGCGAAAACCCCAAAAGAGCATAAATATTTCGCTAGAATTAGAATCTAGTTTGTAAGTTGAGGACAAAAGTCTCGAGTTTAGAACATATTCTTGTAATGAGAAAAAAATTTTCGATTGACATTTTTGCCCATTTCGGCGCCCCATAAGCGTGCATTACTTTTACATTTTTTCTTCTTTCTTAGTACTCTCAAGTTCAATCTGTATTCAGTTTTCATCTCTCATAGATTTTATTTCGCTACTTATTTTAGCAGTCTCCTTCTTCCTGTTTAGTTACTCCTCTGGCTTGCCTAGATTAGCTGTGCTACCTGCGGTGCTAGATTGACATGTAAAATATTTAGCTGAAAAATCAATGAAGTCTTGTCTAAATGTTACAAATCTCTCAACTCGCAACGAAGCTTGTTAGTGGTCTTGAATTGCCAGCAACATAGTAATCGCCGACTGCTTGCACCGTTTGTACGGACAAATGCTGATACAGTAACACGATACTTACATTGGAATAATAAAGTAAATTTCGATTCAAGGGGCTAATAACTTCGTTATTGCATTTAACAGGAGCAATCTTCACTAAAAATACAACTCATGTTTTCCGTATTTGAACAATTTTTCGACGATCACGTAGATGACACATAAAGCTTTTTCGGGAAAATGGAGAAGAGATTCTGATAACGATCTTCTAGAATTCTATGCCGCAAAACGATCTCCTTTTCCATTTAGAACTCCCTCTAGTTACGAGTCAGAGTTTTACCACAGCCTCCTCAAGGGTAGTCGGAGACTTCGTGTTTCTTGCGTGACAGTTACCAGATAAGTGCAGACATCAAATCAAGAGACAATGGACATTCATAGTTAAAAGACTGTCATTTCTTATCAAGGTCAGTGCAGCCACCCTCATTTGTGATTTCCAGACATAGATCGGTTTATGACTGACGCAAACTTGAATAACCTTTTTACCTGCGTTTAGCGACGACCAATCATAATGTATAGATTACTGTATAATAAGTAGGATTTCGGTTCAAGTCATCACAGTAGCTTTTTAGACAACCGCTCTAACTGAGCGAATACGCCACGTGAGGAATAAGTAGATGGAATTCGGTTAAAAAGCTCGGCCTTCGGCCTCGTTTTTCAACTCGCTTCTCGGTGTTTGGATATCTGATGAAACACTCTTCTTCGTGTTTGACATATTACGTATAACACTGGGGTGTATTCAGATCCAACTCAAATAGCCACAAAGTTTAATAACTTCTTTGCTAATATGGGACTCTCTTTGTTTGTCACTATTCAGACTGCTCCTTTGTCCATCCTATCTCCCCCACTGAGCTTGCAACCATAGTTTATGCTCTAAAAAATAGTAAACGACTGTTAGGGTACTGATGGCATTTCACCCAGAAAAGAAGCTATTGATTTATTAGCTGCCCCTCTGTCTCATATCTGTAATTTCTCATTTTCTTCTGGTGTGTTTCCTGACGATCTCAAAATTGCCAAGTTTCTTCCAATTTTTAAAATGGATGACCCTTCTCCATTCTCTAACAGTAAACTACAGGCCCATTTCTATTTTTTCATGTCTTTGTAAAGTCATTGAGAAGCTCTTTTACTTCAGACTTTGTGGATTTCTCAATAAATTCGATATTCTTAATAATCACTAATAAAAATTATATCCAAACCCTTATTTTGTGATGGACATTTTTGGAAAGCAAAGGAAGAAAAGATATAACAATGTGCAATAACCAGTTTAGGCTCTAAAAAATAGGAAATGTGAGGGTGCTGATGGCATTTCACTCACAGAAGAAACTATTGCTTTACTAGCTGTCGCAGCTCAGTCTCATATCTGTAATTTCTCATTTTCTTCTGGTGTGTTTCCTGATAATCTCAAAATTTCCAAGGTTCTTCCAATTTTTAAAATGGATGACTCTTCGTCGTTCCCTAACTACAGGCCTATTTCTATTCTTCCATGTCTTTCTAAAGTCCTTGAGAAGCTCTTTTACTGTAGACTATTGTTAATCATATATTGTTAACCATATTGTTAATCATTACTAATATTGTTTCAGACCACTTCACTCTACTATGGTCCATGGCTATTCCTAAACTTGTTTCGAAAAAGAGTGACTATACATATAAGAGTTTTCATAGACCTTAAAGGTGATGTTACACGAGCGATTTTAATGCAACATTGTTGCGTTAAGAGTTGTCTCGTGTAACATGGCGCACAGGGCGATTTTTAACGCAACACTTTGTTGCGGCAACATGTTGCAGGTTTTTGAAAGCGATTCAAAAGCATGCAATATCGTTGCCCGAATTTTGTTGGTGTTGGTGCGTGTAACACCCCCGCCCCTGACTTTTAACGCAACATCGTCCCAGAATGCACCACGGAATACCGAAACTCGTTGTCCGCCATATTTGTTGCCCGGGATTTCTGGAGCAGGGGCCTGGGTTCAAATGTTGCGAGCAGTGTTGCGTTAAAAATCGTCTCGTGTAACATACTGTTGCCGCAAGAAAGTTGCATTAAAAGTTGTGTCGTGTAACATGGATTAAAAGTCGGCATTAAAAATCGAAATCGAAATTCACTTTTGACCCGCATTTCACAATTTTTTCATTCATTTCATTAAAAATCGGCGGTAAAAATCGGCTCGTGTAACATCACTTTAAGAAGGCACTTGAAACTGTTAACCATGAGATCCTTATTGACAAACATCATTTTTATTGTATTTATTGTGTTCCATTAGCTTGGCTTACAAGTTTCTTAATAACTAATAGGCAACAATATGTAATGATCCACGATCACATCTCTTCAAACAATAAGGTTGTGTGTGGGGCTCCCCAAGTTTCAGTCCTTGGTTCTCTCCTTTTTCTCACTTGCATCAATAATCTTTTTCTCTCTTCTCTTGCATTCGTTCTCTTTGCTGATAATACAAATATTGTTCTTCCTCATGAGGACTTGCCTTCTCCAGTGAAATATTGTTAATTAAGAGCTTCTTACAGTTTCATCCTTGTTTCACCCTGACAAACTAAATTCATCCTTTTTCATCGACAATGTAATAAGATTCCTCCATCATTTTAGACAGCATCTCAATGTAGGTGTACATGTACAGGAAGACAAATTTCTAGGAACTATTCAAGAAACCTATCATGGAAACTACATATCACTGCCATCTGTGGTAACGTTTTTAAGGTTATACATGTAGGTGTTCTGTGCCAGTCAACCCTAAAAGCGTCATACAATTCTCTTTTCGTATTAACATCAGCCATTGCACTTTGATCTGGGCCTCTACCTTCAATGTATTCTTCCAACTTTGAACCACTTGATACACTACAAAAGAAAGCTATCCCCATTATTACTTTTTTGCCTGTATGCACCCACTCTATGCCTCTTTTCTCAAGACTACATGTCCTTTCTCTAGAATTATTCTGTCTATGCATGTAACTATCGAGTCTCTTGCTTCGTATTTTCACATTTCAATAGCTTTTTACGTCCTAATCTCTTGCTTCACGTGTTGATATCAAGGACAGTAAAGAAGAGAAGGGATCACGCAAGACAAAACTGAAAACTGAAAGGCAAAGGTTACAATAAAATCTGCATGTGGAGAGTATAGTATCAGCCGAAGAAGAAGACAAGATTTATACAAGATGGCGGACCCTTCTATCCCAGCATGCAATGCCTAGTCCTACATCCCCCCCTCAAAAGGGAAAGTTATGAAAATATAACAAAACGAACAACAACAGGAATAATAACAACAAATCAAAATGTTCGTGCGAAGCACGGACGCACACACAGTTCAATGTTCAACTAAAGATTCAAGCGTTCTGGAGGTCTCACAGTTCTTCCTGACCGAGTTGTCAGAACTGCAGGGCTTGGACTCCGTGGAGGTACGCACTCATCCAGTGTTGTTCCTAGGGTAGCTACTGCGACAGCTGTCTGTGGTGATGGGGGCACCTGCATAGTCTGAGGCCTCGACGGAGTACTGGGCACTGGCAATGCAGGAATGACAGGTACTGACGAGGCAGGACTGACATCGCAGGCCGGCATAGCTGGGTGTTGCTCGGCTTCAACGGGTTTTGCTGCGGCTTACAAGGCAGAGCGGTTTCGTCGGAGTGTGCCCTTTTCTGTAGTGACAAAGTAAGATCGGGGTTTCTCAGTTTTCCCTGTCACCAGGCCATACCGATCTTGATCTCTTATCCAAACTCGGCCACCCGGTTCAAGTGTTGGCAGTGCCTTTGCTCTGTGACGCCTGTCAAAGTTGCGCTGTTGGTTCAATCGATACAAACTTTCCTTTTCTTCCACCAACTGGCGGTCTTTTATCTGCACATTAGGGTAAAGTTGGTTGGAAGAGTTGTTAGCTGTGTTTGCAGGCGACGGCCCATTAGTAGTTCACTAGGTGAGTAACCATTCTGTAGGGGAGTTGATCTGTAAGTCAAGAGGGCGCTGAAGATGTCTTCGTTTTTTCTCAACATACACTTTGCTGTGCGAATGGCTCTTTCGACTTCGCCATTCGCCTGGGGGTACTTTGGCGAACTAGTAACATGTGTGAAATGGTATGTTTCGACAAACTGTCGAAAGGTCTCTGCGCTATACTGTGGCCCGTTGTCTGACATAATGACATCTGGGATGCCATGTGTGGCGAAAACCTCCTTGAGAGCCTTTATGACTGAATGAGAAGTCTCATCAGAGAGTTCCTTGATGTCAAACCACCTTGAGTAATAGTCTACCACGATGATGTATTTTCTTCCTTGAAAATCATACAGGTCTGTTGCTACCCTCTCCCAGGGGCGGGCTGGGAAGGACGAAGGCATAAGTGGTTCCCTGGGCGTTGGTTGTTCCCTGGCACAGGTGTGGCATCGGGTGATCAACTCACCGATTTGTGTGGAGAGTCCCGGCCACCATACGGAAGTGCGTGCCCTGGATCTACACTTAGTCATTCCCAGGTAACCAGTGTGAATGCAGTCGAGGATTTGTAGTCGCATACTCCTCGGAATTACAATGCGATCATCGTACAGGAGTAAGTCATCAACAATCGTGAGGTGGCTTCTGTTTTCCCAATATGGGCGTAGTAACGGCTGGTGAGACATGTAAGGGGGCCATCCGTGAAAGCAATACCATCTTAAGAGGGAGCATTCTTCGTCTACCTTCTGCGCATCCCTTATCTGCTGTAGTCGGTTAGGCATGGCGGGAAGACAGGAAGTGGTCTGAGTTAAGAAGGCCTCCACTTCTTCGACAAGCAGCTTATCTTCTATCCCTGGTAGGCCAGCAGGAGCACGTGAGAGTGTATCTGCAGTAACTTGATGTTTTCCCGCTACATATTGAACTTGATAGCTGTATCTCGTAAGTCTCAGGCGGAAACGCAGGATACGGGGGGGGCATCTTTGAGAGCTCTGATGAATTCAGGAGTATAGTAAGCGGTTTGTGATCTGTTTCTATGGTGAACGGGATGCCGAGCACGTAATCAGAGAACCTCTCACTAGCCCATGTTGTCGCAAGGGCTTCCTTTTCAATTACAGCATAACGTTTCTCTGTGTCACTGAGAGATCTTGACGCATAACACACTGGGCAGCGCTCTCCATCATCCTGAACTTGAAATAATACCGCACCCATTCCTGTGTTGGAAGCATCTGCTGAAATGATCGTTTGGCGGTTTGGATTGTAATGTGCCAGGACTGTCGGTGACACTAACGCTTTCTTGATCTGCTCAAAGGCTTTTTGCTGAGGTTCACCCCAAACCCAAACATTGTCTTTGCGTAATAATTGACGAAGGGGGTCACTGAGGTCAGCCAGGTTGGGGATAAATTTTCCAAGGTGGTTGACCATGCCCATGAATCGCTGTATCCCGGAGACATCTGAAGGGACTGGGAATTGGGTCACAGCAGTGGTCTTCTGTGGGTCTGCGTGGAGTCCAGAGCTATCAATGATGTGAGCGAGGAATCTGATTGAAGATCGTGAAAACTCACATTTGTCGTTAAGGGTCAACCCAGCTTCGTGTAAGCGGTGAAGAACAGCTCGTACGCGTCCATCATGTTCTGACTGGTCCACACCGTGAATGAGGACATCATCCATCTGACAGAGGGTCCCTTCCAAGCCCTCAAGGATCTTGGAGATGGTGCGTTGGAAGATCTCTGGGGCGGAGCTGATACCAAATGGGAGTCTGTTGAAACAAAAACGTCCAAATGGTGTGACAAAGGTTGTGAGCAGTTTTGATTTGGCATCCAAGGGAATCTGCCAAAAACCACTGTTGGCGTCAAGTTTGGAGAATATCTTACTGTCTCCCAGTTTAGCGAGGTTCTCATCCACTGAAGGTATTGGGTGTATCTCACGCTGGACTGCTTTGTTAAGGTGAGTCAGGTCAACACAGATACGCACGCTACCATTTGGTTTAAGGACAGGGACGATACCTGCACACCATTCAGTTGGCGCTGTCACAGGCGAGATCACTCCTTGCTGAAGCATCGTTTCTATTTGACTTTTTACCTTTGGAATCAGTGGATGGGGAATCTTTCTGGGATTGTAGAGACAGAAAGGCTTAGCATCAGGGCGAAGTGTTATGTGACATTCAGTCTTAAGCTTTCCCAGTCCGCTGAAGAGTGCTGGAAATTCGGCTTTGAAATCTGTTGGCCCCGTGGTCACCTCTTCGACATCTTTGTCAACACGTCTTATGAGTCCTAGTCCGACACAGGCTCTCCTGCTGAGTAACGAACACTTCTGATTATGCACCACATATACAGGCTCAGTTAGCTTTGATTGTCTGTACTTAAGAGTTGCATAGAACAGACCTTTCACAGGTAGCTGAGTGTTTCCAGGACCGCGTAGAACCTGGGTTGTCTTGGTTAATTCAACATCCTGTAGCCACTGGACATTATCGCTAAGGACAGTCACTGCCGCCCCCGTGTCAAGCTTGAAGCGTGTTGTACGACCATTCACTCCTATTTGTGCAGACCAATAGTTCTTCTCACACCCGATCTCACCGAGGAAGTGTATGTCTTCCTCCTCTTGTTCTTCGACTGCATGTACCTTTCTCGGGTAAGGTTTCTTGCTGAGACAGACAGACTGAAAATGTCCCTTTTTGTTGCAGTTACTACAAATAGTGTCTCTAGCTGGGCAATACTTCCTGTCATGGCTCTGGCGTCCACACCAAAAACAGGGACGGTCCTTCTTGGAGGGGTCTTTCATGAATCCTTCGTTTCGGTTACGCGCAGGTTGGTTGTTTGTGGGTTGTTGTTTGTTGTGAGAGCGTGGCTGACTGACGTAATCAACTTCGTTTTGAGTTTCTACCCCACGGACAATGGTTCGATTTTGTTGTCTTGCTTCGGCTTGTCGGCTCATGCGAGCAGCGTCCGCGAGAGTGAGGTCAATTTTAGCTTGTAGGCGGTCAGACAGTGTATCATCGAGGACTCCAACAACAATTCTGTCTCTTATAAGTTCATCTTTCAGAGTTCCGTACTCACAATTTTCGGCAAGGCGGTATAAATCTTGAATAAAGGTGTCCACGGATTCACCGGGGTTTTGTCTTCGTCGATTGAACCGTGCTCGTTCGACGATAACATTGCGACGGGCTGCAAAATAGCCATTTAGGGCAGTTTTGACTTCGTCGAAGGAAGCGGTTGCTTCGTTTATGCTTAATGTTTTGACGATGTCATCCGCACAATCCCCCATTGCATAAAGAAATGTTCCAACCTGTTCCTGGTTTGATTTGTTTTGAAGACCAGAAGCGATCCGATAGCGCTCAAAATGTCGAAGCCATTTGGGCCACATGTCTGCTGAATTCGGGTTGTTTGCTGCTTGGAACTTGCTCGGGAGCGGGAGAGTGTTTACAGGCTGTATAGGCAGATTAACGGGTGGAGACGGATTTCCGACTGCAGGAGCATCTCCGAGTTGGTCCACCATTCTGTTTTATGGCGTTGGAGGGGTCAAGACCGCTGCCACCATATAGTATCAGCCGAAGAAGAAGACAAGATTTATACAAGATGGCGGACCCTTCTATCCCAGCATGCAATGCCTAATCCTACAGAGAGTGGCTCTATTGGACAAACAACCAACAAATTGAAAAAACAACAGCAAATTATATTGCTGACATTCCTACTTGCAGAATTCCAATCATGGTTAGCTGGTATTCCTGAGAGAGTGACCTCGGCACTACAGCACTCAACAGCTCAATTTTCTTACAAAACAAAAACACCCTCAAAAAATAGGCTAAACACAAGCACTGCGCTGTGAAAAATGGGAAAAAAAGAAACAGCCTTTGATAGTCATTTCATAAATAATCATAAAGCAATCCAAATTATTTACTCACCATTTTACACTGTTACTGGCTTAAAAAGTATAAGCCTACCATTTTGTTTTATAACATAATTCATTGTTAGAAGAATTGGTTCAGTGCTATACAATCAAGCAAAAGTTATCAGATGACAACCGTTGGCAGAATTTGTACCAAACCTTCCTCTATCTCTTCATATGGCTTTGTATGGTTTTTGAACACTGTATTAAAGTTGAGAACCACCACCACTAAGAAATGTTATCTGATCTTAGATACTCATTTAAAGTAGCAAATTTGCATAACAACTGCTGGCATAATTTTTACCAATTTTTTTTTACTTCATTACAATTATTATTTATTTATTATTATCTCTTTGCCCAGTGAGAGTCAAGGTGCAATTAGAAAGTTAGTGTTACAGGCTGCCCTTTGTGTGGGTTGTAACTAGCACGTAAGTACTGTAGCCCCCAAAAATAAAAGTCACACGTGGGATTAACTCCATAATCATGTGCATTGATTAAATGACTACCAATTATGCTGTTAGTCAATTACCTAATTAGCTGCTTTATTCATTCTGAATGATAAGATATAATTTCACAAAACCTTTAATTAACCAAAAAAGTGTGAACTATCAGTTGGCCTGTTAAGATACTCAACACATTGCTACAACGCTTCAGTGTTCTAAATTCATCTTGATTGCGTTTGATTGTGCAATTTGCCGCCAAAACAAATTCCCACCGGAAAATGTTTTGAGCTGGCAGATGAATTTTTTTTTATCAACTGAAGTTAACTGATAATATTTATAAGTTTTTTTACCAACACAGAAATTGGATATCTTTCACTATTTTGCCTCTCATTCAAAAGTACCGGTATTACATTCAGTAGATCAGTTTTCTGAAGCAAATTAGTTTGCTTGTGAGCTTTCTCAGAAGCGGTTCAAATTCACACAAAAGCCAAAAGCCTTTGTAGTCCAGCAGTGACTCCCTAATTTGCAATTGCAAATATGACTAAGTCGTTCTGATCAAATATTTCTAAGAATCTTAGTCATCTGTGTTATGCTTCATCGTTCAGGGAATGCACAACAGAGGTTTTGTCTGGAAATTCAGTTAAAATTTTCCTCACTTGCATTTCTGGTTTTAGCATTGTCAAAATTACATACAATCTAATAGACTCATGGTTTAAGCTGACACCTTGACAGCTAGGCAAACGATAAAATAGTAAATATTCTGACCACGCACAATCGCCCTGACATGGAAGGTTAAGTTATGGGAGGAAACCCACCACTGCCAGGGCAACAGGTGTGCCAGATGTTAAGGGCACAGCACCTAGCGCCACCAGGGGAGGCTGGCGGGATGAAAACTAAACATGGCTTCAACTGAACTCCTTTGAATTGGCCACAAGGTCAACAAAACAGCGGCATTTGAAGTGAAAGGCTGCAATGCAGCATGAGAGCATCGTGCAAGTACAGCATGAAAGAATTTGACCAACTTAGATCTTCCTGTGCAACAGGCTAATTATGTAGACAGTGAGAATAATAAGTCAGTCTCTCCCTTTCACACTTTTAGTTTGAGAACGTTTGTGCTACTGTTACTGACAAAAACCATCAAAGTGAATTTATTTATTTATTCATTTATTTATTTTGAGTTAATTTATGAAAAGAAGGTAATTGTACACTGCAAATAGCATAGCCAATCTAGGTGGTGTAGAGTTGAACAACAAAAAATAAGAAATAAATTATGGGAAAACATATACATATCTAATAGAAAATTAATACATAGACAGGGCAAGATCATTACAAACAAAAGAAAGAAATTAAATAAGGTCAATACATAAAATAATATAATTTATAATAAAAATATTAAGTGTGAAAACCTCGGTGAAACCTTTACCGATTGGAATAAAGCTCGCCAGGTTCCTGTGTACAAGAAAAACGATGAAGCTGACATAAACAACTACAGACTGATATCGCTTCTTAGTGTTCCTAGCAAGATTATGGAATCTTGTGTATCCGATACAATCGTCCGACATGTTTTCCAAAATAACCTGGTCACAGATAAACAGTGGTCCTACCGCAAGGGGCACTCTACTGAACTATTGCTGGTACATCTCTCGGAAACCTGGAGAACAGCAATCGACGCCAACAAAGTAGTTGCTGTGGCTTTTCATTGTGTATCTCATGCCATCCTACTGCATAAGTTGAACCTTCAATTTGGAGTTCAAGGTAGCCTACTATCATGGCTGACTGACTACCTAACTAACAGAACTCAATTTTCGGTAGTAAATGGCCACCACTAATCTGTGCTAAACGTTACCTGCGGGATTCCCCAAGGGTCAGTACTGTGTCCCGCGTTGTTTGCTTTATACACTAATGACCTTCCAAGGGCTGTCACCTCCGGCTCTATTTTTATGTACGCGGATGACACCACCGTTTATTGTATTGGTGACACTGTCGATACCACTGTCACTTCTTTAAATAGAGCCTTATCTGAACTGAACAGCTGGTGCCTAGAGAACTTGTTAACCCCCCACCCGGCTAAGTGCGAAGCTATGCTTTTAATGAGAAAACCGCACATCGAGCTGCTAATTCCTGTGACAATTGGAGAGGCACGGATCGAGTGGGTAAAACATACTCGCCTTCTGGGCGTCACTTTTGACGGCAAGTATTCCTGGGTACACCATCTTACAGATTTGAAAAAGAACTTTGTTAATAAGCTGAATCTCTTGAAACGTAGTGCGTTTTTGAGCCGAAACGCCCTATTGGACTTGTACTTTAAAATAATACTGCCATCCGTTTTATATGGGCAGGTCGTTTGGGGCGGCTGTTCAAATACAGACCTTCTACAATCTTTGGAATTACTTCACCGAAGAGCAGCCAGAATAATATACAACTTACCTCACGATACGCCTACTGACGAAGTATACCGACAATCGAACTGGAACACTTTAACCTTTTATTATAAACTTCGATTAATTAAATTATTTCATAGCGTGTTCATAGGTGAAGCACCTGCGGCTCTTTCGTACTTGACAAATAAACCTCGCACTGCATACAACCTCAGAAGGAGTAACAACGTAATCGTCCCTCGTTTTAATTCAAAATTTCTTAAAAACTCTATAAGCTATAGAGGCGCTATCCTTTGGAACGCTGTCTCGAGTTACTTTACGGGCCAGTTTACTGATTTTTATCGTAAAGTGAAGAAGGACGTTTATTTTAAGGAACTTGATTTTAGCGCACAGTCGGCCCAGTCGTTGCCGAGGCACTACCTAGACTTTAAATGCTTTTAAATATTTTACATTTTATGCCTGTATTTTACATTTTATGCTTGTGTTTTATATTTTATTCTGTAAGTAATGTTATCACTATTTTAGTATAGTTTCATATTGTAACTATTTCCACACGACCCCACAAGCTCTGAGCTTTAAACCTTATCGTGTTTAAATAAAGGATATGATGATGATGATGATGATGATGATGATGATGATGATGAGTGTCTAAATAAGGAATAATTTATCAGCAAGATTATAGACATCAGAATAAACCTCCTCATGCACTAAAAACTGCAACAATTCAGTCTGAAAGTGTTTTTTGAATGATTGCTTTGGTTTTGATTTTGAAGACTTAGGGATTTTGTTCCACATTCTAGCTCCAAGCCTTGTGAAGGACTGGTTCTTCTGTTTTGCCTGTGAATGAATTATGTGAAATTTACCAGCAGCCACAGCTCTAGTGCTATAAGAGTAATCCAAAGCTAACCTAGTGAATAGGTTCTTCAGATTTAAAGGTACAAAATCATGGTCAATATCATGCACCAAAACACCTACTGATTTATAACAGAGCATATCAGTAGGAAGAATATTTGATCACAGAAATAATGGAATTGCATGCTCAGAATTGCTAGAGAAGTAAATTAAGCGTAGAAAATCTTTTGTAAAGGATCAAGATTTTTTCAAGATTTGTTTTTGAAGTTTGGCCCCAGGCCACAAGGCCATGTGGTCAACAAATTCGCTCATGTGAACCAAGCAGAACACTACACAAAAAGATAGCACATATTTCTACAGAGAGCAGGATAATGAAACGATTAGCTCAAGAACTTGGCCAATACCCAGCCATCTTCACCCCACGCTTGATCAATGAAGAAAAATTATGTAAATTATTTGCACTGTATTGTATGGGTACTTTTGTTATTATTTATTAATGACATGGAAACTAAGTGGCTCAGTATTCTGTGATTAATTAATAGAATGCAAGCAAGATCAGTAATATTTTCGCTGTGAAAAGTTAGAACAAACACCAGAATGATCAAACAAGATAGCTTGATTTATTCATTTCAGGAAAAATTAAATCAAAGTATGTATTTTAAGCCAATGTAAGTGATCCACATTTTATTGTAAGAATGTTTGATTTAGTCAGCAGATTATATGAGATCCATCCATTCAGCCAGTGCTAGCCATATTGTGCCAGCGGCAAGATTTCCGTACTGGTCCCTACTTCATTATGGATGCATACTCCTTGCAAAACTCTGTTCACGTTCGTTCCTTTTGGAAGACAATTACTAGGAATATGCATCAATAACTAATGTAGGGAGCTGTAAAGAAATATCAATCTTTCATCAAACATAAGCTTAAGTTTATAATAAAACACACAGGCTCACCTTCAAAAATCTACAGAACACAACGTCAACATCACTAAACACGGCGGCCAAAACGTCGACCAAGAGTACTCCATTACCGCTCGACTATCTTGCGAACCGATGGCATATACGTTGTAAAACGATGTAACACCATTTTCCTAAGATGGTAAAGTAAAAAGCCACATCACTGAATTGAAAAGAATTCCTCCCAAATGACCTGAATCAAAACGAAGGCCACAAGCCAACTCGTTTGCGCATGCTCAAGTCCAAACTTTACCAGTCCCTTCCTTCCTTTTCTTTCGCAACTCCTCTCGGACTGCCTTCCGGTACAGCGCTAAAGGAAGGCGTGACCGGTTTCAACATTTGTTTCAACATCCATTCGATTTTGTTGAACGGTTATGTTGCCATCCTTTTTTTGAAATGTCGAAACATTGGAAACGAAATCAAAACGATGTTAAAAAAGTTAACAACGGTTTAAACATTGCCTCAACATCCATGCAACATTATACACGTAATGTATGGTCCCGAGGGGAACAGTTAGTTTTGTTTTCCCGAGTGTCCTGATGTTTCCCGAGGCGAAGTCGAGGGAAACGTCAGGACTCGAAGAAAAACAAAACTAACTGGTTTCCCGAAGGAACATACATTAAGTGCTTTGTTATATATTTAGACTTTCCCTGTGTATTCGTGCTGTTGTATTTGGCGCGCGGGCAACAACTGCGCAATTGTATCCCGGTCGGGATGCATTTGAATTTGATCAGCGGAAAGTGACCAAGAATAAACCAATCACAGTGCTCCTTTTGTTGAGTGAAAGTGTAGGTATATAACAATTCCTTTTGTTGAACACTGTTGAACGCTGTTGAAGCCGTTTGCGTGGTTCTTTCAACATTTATGGAATAAGCGCAGGCGTAGTATATGCGATTTCTCAAGACGGGGTTACTAAGGTGAAATGAGAAACATCATGGCGTCAATGGATGCAGTTTTGTTGAAACAAATGTTGAAACCGTTTGCTCTCCCTGTGTTCAACATCGTTCAACAAAATCGATTGGATATTGAAACAAATGTTGAAACCGTTTGGGCCGTCCTTAACGGCCGGTACAAGCGAGGGAAAAAAGACCTCGTCTATTGCATGCGTTCTTTTGTAATTTATTATTTATTTCTTATTTTATTTATTATTTATTATTTTATTATTATTTATTTCTTTTTTGTAAGGACCATTTTTATAAGAACGTTGAGGCTGAGAATAACCAAGATTTTACGAACATACTAAAAACATGCCTCAGGCTGAGAGTCAATTAAGAACGTTTTTATTTGTCTAGCATTTCTTGACTTGATAATATTCATGTCTAATGTGAGTAGTCGAATAGTCGAGATTTTAGGTTCAATTCTAGAAATTAAAAGAGCATTCTCCTACCGACGTACAAGCGGGAGACTGACGAGTTCCATATTTAATTTCGTCCCATGTGAGGAATTTTGAAGCATCCAAGTATTTCAATGCGAAGTTTGCTTCCCCTTTCTTGTTAAGTCTAGCTGTAGTTCTTTTTGGTTTTCTTTTTGTCTTGGTTTTTTTTTTTTGTTTCTGTTGGAGGGAGTGTTTGAAGAGAATTGGTTACATTACAACACATATTTCTTTTAATGAGATTTATACTGATTTATGTTACAGCCTGTTATGGTGCGACTGGAGCCGTTAATGACAAAAAGCAGAAATTCTTTCATGGAGAAATAATAAAAATTGTTGCTAAATCAAAGTTACTTTTCCCTAGTGGCGTAATGAATCGTTTAGTAGTATTACAACGAAGTACACGTGTCTGAAAAACCTCGTCATATTAATCTTGGTGCTTTCGCTAATTCCACACTAAGCCAACGATTTTGAATTTTTGCCGCGCGAGAGCTGACTCTTCACGCCAAGCACCGTGAAAGTGAGAAGAGTTTGCCTTTGAAGTGAGTTTTAGTACGACGTCCAAACCAAGCCAGTTTAGACCAGCTAAAAGTCTACTAACTATGGAGTATTTTCCGAAGATAAGTAACTTTGTCAATCAAAGACATTTTGGGAAGTTTAATTTTGGTTCAAGCATTTATTGTGGCGAAGTAGGTAAATGTACACGGCCAGAGTTAATCGTACTAAAACGTAGTCTGGGAATTACCGTTGCTTTTACAACGCGATCAATCAAGAAGCTCTTAGGCTCGGTTCTGATGCGGCTCCATTCATGTCCCGAACCTGATTGAAGGACAGCGCCGTGCAACCTTTTAATATTCTCAGGCTACAATTGGCATAATCGTTATTAAATCCAGTGACGGAATCACAACCGGTAGAGCTGGCATCGAATCGTATATACAAACTACCAAGCTAGGATGTGCACTAGAAAAAAACAATATGTACTGTTGATACTCGTAACATTACTTCTCAGAAAATGTTATCTATTATGACAGTAATCGTTAAGCCCTAGCCTGCTTAGGAACCGTTTTCAGTTAGCGAAAGGCTATTATTTCTTTTGATCCGCGAAAGAATAGATCCTTTTCACTCACGTGACCAGCGGCCATATTGATTTACTGAAACAAAAGAAAATATTTGCATAAAAAAGGAGTTCAATTCCCGAAGATTGTTTAGGTACACCAATATGGCCGCCATGACATCATGTGGAAATGATCTATAGGCGGAGCACAAAAAATATGGAGGAGGGCGTGGAAGATAGAAGAACGAAACGCTTTCAATCCCGCAGCTGAGTGGTAGTGAAAAAGGTGGTCTGCACGGTATTTTGGAAAACTGCGAGTGAATCATCGGTTATGCAGCCTGAAACGTGTGTTTGGTATTACCCCTCGGGGTTAAGGTTTTTTTTTTTTTTTTTTTTTTTTTGAGACAGCGTACTTTGAATCGGCTACAGCTCTTACTATACTAGAACTGTTGAGAAAAACGTTAGACTGCAGGTCGTTTAATAGCCTGCGAATACAGCCGCTCTTCTTCACTCATTGGCGTGGCGGTGTGCGACGGACGGCTAAATAAACAGGCTAGTCATTTCAAAATTTGAAAACAGTGACCGGTTGGCGGTCACATGATTTACGATAGACTGCATTACACGTTAAAACCACTAGTTTTTTCGATCTCGGTGAACGAAAATAGACATCGGGGAACTGCGCTCACCTAGATGAAAACACTATCTCAAAGTCATAGGCTGGGCTTCAACAACGAATTTTTATACTCGGCTAAAGGAGAACTGAAGGCTAGAAGCCAACCTTAATTTACTTTGTTTATTGCCTAAATACCATCTGCTTTTTATTTAAAAAAAAAAAAAGGAAAAAAATTCTTCATCAGGAGGTCTTCATTCTCCTTGAAAGGCCCTGAATTTGCCCGAAAACCGTGGTAGTTTTTACAGTTTGAGCGTCGGCCATATTGATTGCTTTTTCGTCCGGTCACTTCCAAAAAAGGAATGTCTCCCGCCATGTTCTGACGTCCTTGCACATAACTGGTACATCGCTTTCAGTAGGAATTTTCAGTGATCGCGCAATTATATATTTTGGCCATCTTCACTCGCCAGTGTTACTTGTTTGTGTCATAGTTAGCTTAACCGTGACATGTAGCAACTGGGCCGCGAACTTGAACTCTATCCGATTAAACCAATGCGGGAAAGCTCCCGATCCCAAGAAGAAGGAGCCAGCAAAAGTAGGCAGCAAATGCACACTGTGCGTAAAACGGCAAAGTGAGAGAACAGCAAAGTATAAAACTATAAAAGTTAGAGATAACAAGTTAAACCGACGTTTCGGAGTAGACATCACTCCATTATCAAGGTAAAAATGTTCTATGATGCTAAAATTAAAACGATTGACGCTAAGAATTAAGCACGTGCAAAATTGGCTATAAAAATACTTTAGCACGAATGGAATCCGATTGGACATTGAGGCTAGGCTTAAGTGTTCTTATAAATAACATTTCAAACACTAAGCAGTCAAATTTTTACCTTGATAATGGAGTGATGTCTACTCCGAAACGTCGGTTTAACTTGTTATCTCTAACTTTTATAGTTTTATGTTTTAAGAAATCTCTTTTAATACAGCAAAGTATGCACAAGATTTCAGTTGATTTGTCGGTTATTCAAAGGACAACAAAGAAGCCTAAATCTAGTGAGAATGCCTTTTTTCCTGGTTGTATTATTTCGCATAAATTTTGTGATTTAACATTCAATAAGCTACGATCGAGGTAACATGGCAGATCGAGGCAGTATGGCAGCCAAAATTTCGAATCTCCACTGAACGGTCAATGCGGACCTCCTAACCCCATTCAGGAAGACATCAAAAAGTATGTAACCTCCCAACTACTGGAATATTTGATTTAAGTACGTCATGAACTACAAGAAAATAAAAGAAAATTCACTTCTGGCCTTCAGTTCTCCTCTAAAATACATTATGCTACGACGCCGCATTGTATAACTATGTGCCCCTTTGCGTTTTTTCCAAGCGT
>BLFK01000050.1:18729-21296 GCA_014634185.1 Astreopora myriophthalma | reverse complement strand
TAGTCTACCCAAGGCTAACTTTGGGCAAAATATCAGGGATTCGCCAAATGGGTCGCTGACCGCCGATTCTCGATCCTTACAGACAGCCACTCTTAAGAAAATTCACCACAAACCATTACATTTACTTAACATTTGTCCATAAATTCCTGTAAAACAAATCTACAAGTTTGCCCACACTTTACTGATCAGTGCAAATTTAATCCAAATTTAGAGCACCAAATTTACCACACATTTGCTCAACATGCAAACATTGGTAAATCCGTTTTTTCGTCCAGTGTATACTTGCTTTAACAAATGTTCAAAACTCAGTGAGCAGGAGATCCAGAGAATTAAGCCAAAGAAATTTAGCCATGACTGGGTTGAAATAATTGACAACTGGTGGCTTTGCCACGTAGAGGGACAAGGAATGTTTTGCATTATTTGCAAGAAGCATGGTGTAGTCAATCCCCAGAACAAAACAGATAAATTTAGTGCAGTAGCCTCTGACAGATTCAAGTCTGACCCCATTGAAACTCATAAGAAATCAGGGTGCCATCAGAGAGCTTTAGAAGGAGAGATAATTTCAAGAATGTTTCCCACAAAGAGATGTTGGAGGAAAAGGAGACCGAAGCATCTGTTTTACAGAAAACCTTTTCAACAGCCTATTTTCTGATGAAGGAGTATTTGCCAAACAGAAAATTTCCTCCATTAATTAATTCCATGACAAATGTAATGGGTGTGACTGAGATAAAGTACTTTCAGCATAGATTGGAAGGGTCTGTGATTGAAATCTGTTTGACATTAGGGAAAACAGCAGATTTTGAAGAAGGTTAGAGCAGCAAGCTGTTTTGGAATAATGACAGATGAAATGACAGATGTAAGTGTTACTTCTCAGCTAATAACCTTTGTCCAATATTTTGACAATGACAGTGGAACAGTTGAGACAAAGTTTCTCTCTGTCCAGGACGTATTGGAGGAACACCATTCAGCTAATGCACAAGCAATCTACATGTATGATCTGGTCGAGAAAGAGCTTCAATGGGGTTGGCAACAGATGGTGCAGCAGTCATGGTTGGTAAGAGGGAGGGACTGGTTTCCAAATTTAAAAGAGAGAATCCAGGCATGATTAATATTCACTGTGTATGCCACAAGTTAGCATTAGCATGCACCGATTCCAATAAAGACATCAAGTATATCAACGATGTATCTGAGATGCTAAGACAAACATGGAAGCATTTCAAGAACTTCCCCAAGAGAATGGCATTGTTGATGAAGGTACTCACAAATTTAAAACAAGTGATAGTCAGCTCTACTAAGGGTAAAAGCGTGTTGGCCAGGAAACTGAAAAAAGCATGTAAAACAAGATGGTTAAGCTTTGACAAATCTGTTGAAGCTATGAAACAACAGTATTGTGGTGTGCTTCAAACTCTGCAAGAGGTGGACAGTGAATGCAATGATGCCACAGCAGCAGGCCTTGTTAAAAAGATGAAGAATGCAAAGTTTATTGGGGCACTGTATATTCTGGCAGAAGTTCTACCAGTTCTCTCCAGGCTGTCACTGGCATTTCAAACAAGCAATGTACATGTAAATTTTTCCCTTATTCAGCCACAGGTCAAAGCCACCAAACAGCATTTGAACAAAATTGTAGAGGAGGAGTCCCTGCTAGAGAAGTTAAAAGGAGATGTGGACAGCATTGAAAACCTTGGCTGTGATATCATATTCCCTCCGATTTTGTATCAACAAATGCAAGGGCTTTCACAGAAGTATGTGACAGCCCTAACAGAATTTAGAAGAAAGATTTGCATCCAGTTGTAATGTTATCAGTGCCCTCACTATCTTTGATCCACTTAGTGTGCCAGAATATGAAGCAGATGGTTTTCAAGAGTATGGAACTGCCCAGGTTAACATTTTGGCCAAACACTTTTTTCAAATTGAAACACAAGAAGTTCAAAAGCTGAAAACAGAGAAGCTTCTGACAGAATGGTCACATATGAAATACCACGTGAATGATAACATCAAGAAGATTATTCCAATAGAAGTGAAGTCTGGGTCAAGCAGAACACAACCGCAGAATGGTTCCTTCTTCATCTACTGAAGGGCAAATCTTCCTTTGTTACATTCTTCCCTCTCCTTCTTTACATAGCTGAAGTCGTGGTCACTTTGCCAGTGAGTAATGCCTAGCCAGAGAGGGGTGCCTGTGTAGTAAAGAATGTTAAAACTCGGCTAAGAAGCAGGGTCCAAAATGAGATGCTACAACCAATACTTGCAGGAGGCATTAATGGACCAGATGTCCAGAGGTGTTTGCCAGTCATAAAGGACGCTGTGAGTTCTTGGCTTCAGGCAAAGGAAAGAAGAAAACTACCAAAGGTACCAAAGAATGCCATCCCAGGGCCATCACTGGTTAGAGTGCAGACATCTGAGACAAAAGAAATGGGAGTGCAGTGTGAGGAGACAATGGCTGTTCAGAATGGCACAGTGGCAGAAGAAGGAGAGCACAATGGAATTGAGGGAGATAACATTAATGTTGTTTTAGAAGCTCTTAATCTTCCTTCAAAATCTTTAGATAGTGATAGTGACTCTGACTCAGC
>BLFK01000049.1:1600824-1611008 GCA_014634185.1 Astreopora myriophthalma | reverse complement strand
AGTGACGTCATTTACTCACCAGCTTAAAAGCGGAGTGTGTGATTGCGGCTTATTTAGTATGCAGCACGGGAGTTTTTTGCTTTCAGATGGTCAAATCCGTGTTCTGCATACTAATTAAGCCACATTCACACACTGCATTTTTAACCTGGTGAGTAAATGACGTCACTTTCTCCTCGATCCAGCTCTCTGAGGGCTTATCGGTCGGAACCGCACCAAGTAATGGCGGACCGTTAAATCAAAAAATGCAGTTAAAATAAACAGTCTTCCCCTCGACTGAATTACTGCAAAAAAAAAAATCACCCGCTGAGCATTCGACACAAGTATTTTCGAAATGTGAAGAAAAACGAGAAGTGATTTTTTTCATCATAGTAGCACTTTAAACCTAGGAGAATTTATTTGAATTTAAGAGTTAACTGAAAGCAAAAGCATGTATTGCAAGGCAATTTAATATAGTAGTTTAATTACGGGCAATATGCAATAATATTAATAGGCCAGTTTTAATGTACTGAAATAACAAAGTCAAATAACAAATTATTATAATTTACAATGAAAGTTTTCTCTTGATCTATTCCTCTAATTTTTAAAGGGGCTTATAGTTACCATTAATAAAGTCATCTTTGGTATTTTCTAAGGAACTTTGAATTAATTTATGGCTTTGAATGAGGCAAATTGAGAAGGCTTGTAATTGACAAACTTGAAAATCCTAGCCTCAACTTTTGAAGATGTGCCATCCGTGACAGAGCTCCTTAAAAGTTTGAAATTTATTATATAATATATTGATATTTTTATATAACTTCAAGTGATTAATTTCAACTTCCTCTTGGGCTAGATCCTACAATACCAGTAGCACAGCTGCATTTATATTGTGTCATTGAAAAAATTATTAGTTCCAGATAATCATACACTTGCAGTGAAATATTTGTAATGTTGGCATGTTATTGAATCAGTTCTACTTTGCAGCCTGCATGGCATGATGTTACGGGTAATAAATCAGTGTAGCATTTGCGTTGCCAATACCCTTTCTTCTGTGTGTACCTTTTGCCCACCACCCCCCTCCCCCTCCAGAATCCAGTTTTTAGGTTCAAACTTTCCTTGGAAAATAATTTGGCCTAAATTGAAAACCAACAACACCTAGAATCATGAATCTGACAACACCTAGAATCATGCATCTGAGGAAATTAAATTAAACATTTTCTTCATACCACAAGATAGATAACTTTGAAGTCTTGTAATAAATTGCAATGAGAGTTTATCACACAAATATCAAATTAATAACAAAATTAAATTAAGGACATACCAGTCTTAGTCTTACCTCTGTATTTCCTGCTCTTGCTATTTCGAGTGAATGTGCAAGGCTTCTAAACAGCGGTATCTCATAATAAGACCATGTAATAGACACTAACGTCGAGTATTCTTTCCGGTGCAATTCCTGTATTTAATTATTGGAAGCGTTAAAGGCAGGAGCACCGGCTCGAAAGCGCGTTCAGAACGGGAGCTGTGGGCAAAATAACTTCAGATTATCGCGTTCGGTTTTTTCCTTTTTTTTACAGCTGGAAGTCGACCAATTGGGCTGGTGCAATTCCTGTATTTAAGACTTGCGTTACAGAAAGGAATTGCACCAAGAGCGAAACGTTTGCAAATAGGACATATTACACAGCGAGTGAATTAACGAACAAAAACTGCTCGATACTGAAGCGAAAACAAGTATTATTGGTGTTTCAGTGGTGAATTTTCGACGATGAATAACAAACGGTAGGTAGCAAATCCACGCCATAAATTTAGCCCTTTACCGAAGTAGGTTTCACCCGAAAATTTATCTTCCAGCAATAATATCAAAGTTTATGTTTATTTGATTTGAAAAAAGGAAAGACTTTTAATGCGAACATAACTTTCGTCCACAAATCTACAGGTCTCTTGAGCTCAACAGCGTGACTAATGCTATTTTTAACTTCCAATCACAGCTCGGTGCAATTCCTGTATTTGCATGTGATCTTGTTTTGGTCCGCCATTTTGAAAAAATGTCGAGACTGCGCAGAACGACCGGAAGTCCGTGAATCGCAGACTGTTAAATTGGAACCAGCCAGAGGTCTCGATCTGTGGCGCTGGCCAAAAGGATCGCGGCTCTGGGAACGAAAATGGTTCAATTTCTGAACAGGACGCCATATTTTGTTTTCGCCGTTCTCCCGAGAACGTGAGTAGACTTTACCTTATTTGTTCATAAAATTGCACTTAAACTTGCCCATTTCTGTTCCCTGTCTTATTCAAAAGATATTTTTGCACTCTTGGTCGTTTTCACAGGTTAAAGAAAAAAATTCAAAGAATGGCATCGTGCCAACCCGCCGCTGTTGCTGAGTAAGCAATTTTTCTTGATTCATGCTTTTTTTTTCCAACTCAGCTCTTTGTTCGCGTTTACGAATTAAACAGGATTGACAACCATAGTATTTAACTGCCTTCAGAAACTTGAGACGAATTTTTGTCAAGTGCTAATCGAATATTTCTTTATATTTGTGTGATCAGATTATTAGCTTAAATTAACGAATTTGCCAAGTAAGTCACGTTTAGCGCCAAGTTCTCCTAATTCACGGTCACCTCATGGAAAAGCTTTCGGCTTACCGTATTTTGTACCTTAACTTTCTTATCATGTTTTAGATATACTAAAACGTCTTCTCCACCTGACACTGACCTGACCTCTTCCGTCTTTGAAAATAGAATAAATCACCCTAAGAGTGGCAAAGTATTGACATGTATCACCGTTGTCTGCACAGGGTCAACTTTCCAGGGGCCGGTTTCTGAAAGGTGTAATAACTCTGTTCCAGGGGTAAATGTGCTGGAATCAGGCATATTTATCCGTGGAATAGAGTTGTTACACCTTTCAGGAACTGGCCCCAGGAGTGCAAATATGGACAAAAGAACATGATCTTCTTTTATGCAGAGAAGTTTTATCAGCACATCTGGTGTTGAATTTTCCGTCACAAAGCGATCTGTACGCGATCATACTTCAGTTTTGATTAAAAAAAAAGTACAAAAAGAAAATGAAGGATGAAGAAAAGGCGAGTGGAATTAACCCTCAACCCACAGAGCTTGACCAAGCCTTGGAGGTGATATTAGAGATGGAAGAAGTTGCTGAAAATGAACAAGATGTTAATGGTGCTCAAAGGAAAGAGAAAGAAGAAGCAGATAAGCATAAAGCAGAGAACATGAGACGAATAGCTATGGAGAAGTTAGGTGAAACACAAAAGAGAGCAGCCGAAGAGGGTGAAGGTGATATTGGGAAAAAGAGGAGGAGAAGTGGAAATGAGACCATAGAATTTCTTCGAGAGAAAAGCGAAAGTGAGAAAGCTTTCAGGGAAGAAGAACTGGTCCTCAAACGTAAACAACAAGAAATAGAGGAAAAAAAGCTTACTGCTTTCCTAGATCAGCAGAAATCCATGATACAGATAATGCAAGAACAACAGCAGCAACAACAGGTACAAAATAACAACATCCAAATGATGATGATGGGCTTGCTTGATAAAATTGCAAACAAACTTGGATAAAGTTCAATTTTATTTTTCAACAATATATGCATTTTTGTCTTAAAGTTGTGTCAAACAGATAGGTGTTTCGGTAATTTATGCAATGTCTTGCCCAGACCGAACCACATGGGTCAACTTACTACCCTTTCGCTATTGTCTCAATTTTTTAAAAAATTAATAATTTTTTTGCCAAAATTGTTTGATCCTGTTAGTGTATTTTACAGTTTTAATCATTTTCACAGTACTGATGTTTACAGCTGCATTTTGTATTCAGTACTTCAGTTGTATTTTAGTGAAGTTGTTGTGAAACATTAGGTGTTACTTAATGTACTTTTGAGTTCTGCTCCTTATAACAATCAAAACAAATGAGTATTAAAACAGTTTTGCTGTCATGAAGCTGTTGTCATTGTTGCAAGGGTTCAAGCAAAGTATTCTTGTAGAGAAGGGGGATCCAATTGGAAAAACTTTGAAGTAGTATTTCCATACAGGCATGTGAGGGCATTCCTGAGTAGCACACAGACAATGTATACCTTGCCTATTTGGCTTAGCCCTATCTTCAAATTCTTTTTGAAGTCAAGAAAGCAGAAAGAATTCACCACATCCCCAAACAACCATTCCACTGAGCTTCGTACTCTACTCTCTACTCATTGCCTCATTGAAGTTTTGCATCAGGGGAGTTAAATTTCCATTTCGAAATGGTGCTTGAATGTGTATCTGTCACTGGACGAAAAAATGGATTTACTTATGTTTGCAAGCTGAGCAAATGTGTTGCAAATTTAGCGAAGCAAATTTGAACTGAATTTGCACTTGCGGGTAAGGTGGGTGCAAACTCGCACATTTCCTTGATTAGAAGTTGTGAGCAAATGTTGCGTGAATGCGATGGTTTGCTTTAACTTTTGTTAACATTTGCAACCTAGTTAAATCTATCACACTTGGATAGATTTGCTCAAGTTTGCTTTCTTCGCAAAGAAAGTAGTTTGGCTTTCAGTGCAAATGCAAGTAAACATGTTGCAAAAACGATAATTTGCAGTAACGTTGGATCTTACTTTCAAGATATGCAAATATGAACATTTGCACTTTCCTCTTTTTTGCCGGTGAAGCATATTACACAGGGTTCGTACTCTTAGGAGTTTTTCAAATTCCATGACTTTTTCCAGTTTTCCATGACCTAAAGTTTAGCTGCCAGTTTGGAAAATTGTCAAAATCGTCCTTGTTTTGGGTTATTTTCTGACACAACTCGCCTGCATTCTATTTTGTCCTTGCTTCCACTTCTGCAATAATTTACGTACCACACTGTATAACTATAATTTTCTAAGAAAACAGGTCTAAGAAAACACTGGATTACACAACAACCCCAAATAGACAAAAAACAGGTGATATTCTGGTACAAAAAAATCTGCCCCTAATGAAATAAATTAGACACAGGAGTGGTAGGGCTTACTCCCTACCGAAGTCATACAAGTTTATTATTCGAATAATTATGTATTGATTTGTATACAAGTCCCTACTGCACTGCAATGCAATTTCCTTCACTGGGTATGCTCCAGTTAACTGGTAATTTCAAGGTTTATATCCATCTCAGTCAACCTTAAAAGTCACTCATGCCATTTTGCAAGCAAACTATTCTGGTTTGCCATACTAGAAATTACAATTTCAGGAAAGCCACAAATGAAACATTGCTCACTTTGAACACCAGAGAAGCACTGACTGGAAAGATGTATCATTGAGAAAGCCATCAGTGCTTCAATGGGCATTACTTGGGATTTCAAAATGTATCTCAATCAGCCATACGAATTTCAGTCAAACGTGGAAGCTTCTGGTTTACCTAGCATACCAGTGATTATCACTTCAAAAAAGGAGCTACATTTCCACCCAAAAGAAGCACTGACTGGCAAGATGTGCCATTTTGCCAGCTGCCAACCTACGATGTGCCATCGAGAAAGCTTTCAGTGCTTCAATGGGCATTACTTGGGATTTCAAAATTCATCGCAATCAATCATAAAAATTTCAGTCAAACGTGTAACCTATATACTAGGTTATACAAGTACACTAAGTCCTTCCTTGAACAATGAATACATGTATGTAAACACAGACTAGTTTTGAAAGAAAATAAAAATGACAAGCCTGCAAGCTCCTCAGCTTGCCTTATACTGGCTACAACCCTGTAAATTAACTGTTTGACCCTAACAATTCAAATGGGGTTATGACCAAATGGCATGTTTCTGCTTGGTGGATTAACACTAAGTTCAATAATATTATTTCTTTCTGAATTATGATTTATATTATCTAAATTCCCAATAAAAATGGTCAATATACAAATTATGAATAAAAAATGTCTAGGAAATGGAAAATTAAACTGGTTCTTAGTCTGTAATATATCACATGTTCTAACAAGTCAGTCACGGGCAACTTGGACAGGAACTCTTAGTTCATCCAATATATGACTTAACTTGGGCCTCATTGTGGCATCATCACGACAGCATCTTTAGCCCAAAGCACAAAGGAAGTGGTGATCAACGAATTTGCCAACTGCACAGACCAAGTTCCCAAAAGAGAAAATGTCACTGGCAAATGAAGGTGGACTAGCACACTAACTCTCTGGAGCAATATGACCATGTTTTTGGTGGTATTTTTTTTGCTCTAAAGGTGTTAGGTGTTTTACGTGATTTCCAGCTTCTGACAAGTGTATGCATTTGCCAAAGTCAATTAGTATTGCCCGATGCTCGCTGTTTACAAGTGAAACAAGAACAGTGTCTCCTTTAATATCCCTATGAATAAATCCTGTGTTGTGAAGATAGACAATTGCCTGAGCAAGCTGTCTGATCAAGGTCAACAAAACATGTACCAAAAGGCTCAGACTCTTGCTCTTCAGTAAAGAAGACACTGTACGTGGCTGATCTGAAATGATGTAAAAGGATGTTACTAGAAGATAAGGCTTTGACAGTGTGCAAATTCCCAATAGAACAGGGAAATTAGGGTGTTTTAAGTTAGACATGACTCTTGCCTCCCCTTTTAACTTCCTCTTCTGTGACAGAGTGAAATGTTTTCACTGCAACAGGAACACCCCTGTAAAACATCTTGCTGCAACAGCCAAAAACACCAGTACCAAGGTGAACCGTGTGTTCTTTTCCAGATTCATCCTTAGGTTGCTCTAAAAGGCCACAGTCAATTTCTAAATTGAATTCATGTGTTCTTACAGCCAGAACCTATGACAGTAAGAAACATTATACAATAAGAGATAGATATAACATGAATGGCAGACCTGTATGTGTATTTACAATGGCAATAAGCTATTGCCAAGCCTTTGTAAACCACAGACAGACCTGATGTGACAAATATTGTATAGATCTCACATGTGAAATAAATGTGTGACTAACTACGTCGATACTATAGCATTTATAATGTCTGTACATATAAATTTGGGTTCCGCTCAATTTTTTTTTTCAAAGCAGATTGACTTATTTTTCCATCAGCTCAGATTACTTATAATCTGAAAAAACAGTACAAAAAAGTGAAATCAATTTCATAAATTGTGAAACTGAAACTTTTTTGGTATGTTTGCAATGTGGTATTCACACCAGCAACACAAGTCTCATGTGGTTTTCTTCATCAAAACAATTACTAATCATCAACATGGATCATGATACCATAATTATAATGATGTGACAGCTTTGTTTACCCTTGGATTTTCGTGAAGCTTGTGCAGCGAGCCAGTATCTAAGGAGCGGGGGAGCAGGGTTAGCGCAGTGGTGAGAGCACTCACCTTCCACCAATGTGGCCCAGGTTCGATTCCCGGTCTCAGAGTCATATGTGGGCTGAGTTTGTCGGTTTCTCTACTCAGCTGTGAGAGGTTGTTCTCTGGTTTTCCCCTCTCCACAAAAGCCAATATTATTTTGATTTGTTCTGATTTCAGTTGATGTGTAGTCTCCCCAGTTAGTAGAGCACTCATGCTCTCCTAAATAACCTGAGACTTAAATAAAGTGATTATTATTATTATTATTGTTATCTCTTAGAAAAATGGGCTATTCCATTTAATGCCCACCCCCCTCCCCCCACCTATTGAAGGTACCGAGGGGGTCAGCAAACTTATTTCCATGGGTGTGAGATAGTCGGTTCCTTTGATCTGGGACGAAATGGCCGTTATTCCTATGGGTGTATTGTGTCGGCACTTGTATCTTTCTTTCTTTCTAAGGTTAGCCCTTCAATGGGGTGGGGGGGCTATTAAATGCAATGGCCCAATGTATACAGTGCTCACCCATCCTCCCCCTCCTCTGATAAAATGTTACCTAACCTAGATTATTTATTAGGAAAGAAAGAAACCACCTTGTCGCGAGCTAAATAATCAGCTTACAATCAATCCAAAAATGTTGACTCTATCTAAAGGAGAAAGGGCCTAAATTTATGAAATCTAGCTTTAATAATATTTATAATGATAAGTTTTAGCTGCTCAACCACGTCCAGTCCCGTAGTCATCTTTCATTACCAAAGTTTTAGAATTTCCCGTCAGACGCGATGAACCTGCACTAACCTTTCTCTGGGATTTGGGTTCCTCAACAATTGGTTTCTTCCTTGCAGTTTCTACACGTCTGAGGAGCGAGTTCAGTCGACTGTAATATTTCCGCGACATCTAGTCGCAGATCTCCCGTTGTCTTTCGAAGCGATCCTTCTAGATCTGTAACTCCGACACGAGTACCTTTTCTTTATGTAGTCGTCTTTCTCGCCTTTTTCGTTTTTCCTTTCCCGGGTCATACATCTTACCTCCTCCTTTGTGTATTCACGACTTTTTTTGCCCATGATGACTCGAAAAAAAGCTAACAGAGACGATCTCAGAGACTTGCCGCCTTCCCGCCAATATTCGGTTTTGACCGCTGATCAGTATAATCACAGACGCAAAATTTCTGCTCTACAACAAAACAGAGCAACCAGATGAACAGCGGTATCATCATGGCCAGACAGCCAATAAGAGGAAGTGAGAGTAAACAATGTACTTCCTCGACAGATCCTTCCCATATGCATGCCTAGAGGAAATTATATTATTGGTAGACATTTCAGGTGTTGACAGCGGTAGGGATAGTTTATCTAGATTTGAATTCAGGCGGGCGATCCTATCAAGTTTGTCCTTTTTCGTTGAAGCGAGTGGAGAAGGTCAATCTCCCGGTACTGATCCTCTTGGAAAATGGCGCGTTTACCACCAAACCATCCAAGCAAACGAACAAATAGAACCAGAGGCGGCCGAGATGACATCGCTACCAACACGGGTTTATCGAACGAGAATAATTCTGGTTCTTTATACCCGTCCAATTCATCGCGGGGACGAACTGGATGCATTCCAGCCCTGAACGGTTCAGGAACTCCAACACCACCAGCCAATGATTCATTATCTTTTGTACCTCAATGCACTCTCAAGTAATTAATCATCTCAGTAATAAGGATTCTTTCAACATACATGTACTTTTTAGGTTTTCCGATCCTCGCAATGCTCCTGTCAATGCGGCAATTATTGACGGAGTACGCAGTACAGATACAACAACACCAGCCAATATCATAAGATCGAGGTATGAAGCTTAATTAAAATGTGAGTTATTTATCAATAATTTGATTGATATTGTAGCATTCATTGTACATGTATACCTTGAGTCGGGTATAAATAAGTCATTGCAAGGCATTTTGATGATAATATTCCTAAATACAGGTAGACAGTACAGTTGATTGGTAAATTGGCTGGATTGTTTGCTATGCAACAAACTATCCTATGAATGAAGAGGATAACAGAGAAATGTTTGCCTTTACTGTATTGTGTGCAAGCAAAATGAAAGTTTTTCATAGGCTGAAAATATCCTGTGCTTAGTCGTTTTCTTTGTCCAACAGCCACTATGCGTGTTCATTTTAGAACAAAGAAGCGAAGGGCATGGAACATTGCCAACAGACTCGAGGAAAAAGTATTGAAAGAACAGAGAGTCAGGAGTAGGAAAAAATGGGGTGAGCACTTAATCATACTAATAATTACAACCCAAAAACAGGGACTGAAGGGAAATAAAAATAGTTATTTTTATTAAAAATACCATATTACATGGTGTGCTATAATAGAGAAATATTTCAATCTCTGAATTTGTTTGATTCGTATAATTGTATTGTGTAGCCAATAGAAGTCTGAACAGCTCTAGTTTTGCATTACTCATTTGATGATGATGATGTTAACAATAATGGCCATGACCATGGTGATAATAAGTTATTGACTTAAATAGATGTACTTCAGGACAGAATAGTCTCTTGTACAAATTAAGTAGCAACTCCCAACTTGAGCAACAATGAGCGATGAAGACCCCAACTTCTACAACTTGTAATGGTAAATTCTAAACAAGATTGTTATCAGTTAAATTATTATTTCACGGGCTAAGTCAGTCAAGACATCAAAACCTGCAAAACTACTCATGGAAACGAAGCAAGTTGCCCTTGACATCATGGTAACTTTAAGAAAATGAACTGCTGAAACTCTTGTCAAACTACCTTAATAATGTACTGATCTTTATGTGTGATATATAAACAATAGCCTCCATTTGGCGCGAAAATATGCTCGGATATTTGTCTGCGGACATTATCTGTTCGGAGAAGTGAACAGTTTTCCGAGAGCGAAGCTCTAGGAAAACTGTGAGCTTCGAGGAACAGATA
>BLFK01000049.1:1560824-1590824 GCA_014634185.1 Astreopora myriophthalma | reverse complement strand
ACACTTGTTAGACGTTTATTGCAAAGATATAGACATCAGACTTGTTTTTTCTTCTTTCAAAATTAAGAATTTTTTCAGTTTCAAAGATCCTATTCCAGATGCATTAAAATCTATGGTTGTACATCAGTTTACTTGCGCGGGATGTAACTCCCTTTACATTGGCGAGACGTCACGTATATTTTCTTTCTTCTTTCTTTCTTTTTATTTATTTATTTATTTCTTTGTATTTTTTGTATGCGAAGTGGAAATGTGAAATTGGAACGGAGGTTACCTTCAGGAGCCGTCTTGGGAGCACCCTGATCATAACAGTGAATTTCATCCTCGGCTTGACCACTTCGGAGGCTCTCATCATCATGCACATCAAAATGTGCTTCGCGTCGTCGATTACTACCTTCCTCGTCGGAAGATTCTACTGTCTGCCACTGGCCTGTACTCTTATTGAAATACAGATCATAATGCTCCATATATGTTCTACCGGATACATACTCCTGGCAGTGCTGACAGAATCGTCGTTTTCTCGAAGCCATGTTCACATGAGTGAAGTCCCAACCAGATGAACAGCGGTATCATCATGGCCAAACAGCCAATAAGAGTAAGTGAGAGTAAACAATGTAGTTCCTGGACAGATCCTTACCATATGCATGCCTAGAGGAAATTATATTATTGGTAGGCATTTCAGGTGTTGACAGCTGTAGGGGTAGTTTATCTAGATTTGAATTCAGGCGGGCGATCCTATCAAGTTTGTCCTTTTTCGTTGAAGCGAGTGGAGAAGGTCAATCTCCCGGTACTGATCCTCTTGGAAAATGGCGCGTTTACCACCAAACCATCCAAGCAAACGAAGAAATAGAACCAGAGGCGGTCGAGATGACATCGCGAACAACACGGGTTTATCGAACGAGAATAATTCTGGTTCTCTACACCCGTCCAATTCATCGCGGGGACGAACTGGATGCATTCCAGCCCTGAACGGTTCAGGAACTCAAACACCACCAGCCACTGTGGACCTCGGAACAGAGAGGACACACCGATCAGAAGCCCAAACTTGCCTGGAGGTTGTTCTTCATCAATATGTACGCCGAGTAGTTCGCGAAACGCTACGCCAGCGCCGCTGATCCCTAGGCCACAAGAGAACGCCGTTAGGTCTCGTTGTCTGGTACCACTGAATCTCGCCGCTACCACAAACTGCTCGGACTCAAGGGAGGGTCATGACCTCATTACTAGGGTGCAAGAGTTCTTTACCAGACAGGAGCCATTCAATGCCCGTTTAGAGCAAAAACTGACTGAACGGCTACAGAAAGAGAATGGACATACCACTCCAATTCAGAGAAGGCGGCTACCCAAAGAGGTGTCGGTAAGTTATTAGTTCTTCTCAATGGGTATCCATTAATTTGTAGGTTGTAGAGAACCAACTTCACAGTCTGGATCAAACAGCTCAACTTCACATGCGTTTATTAAACGTCGAAATTATGCCCAATCTGGGTACACACAAGTAAACGATTCACTGAAATAAAAATACAATAGAACACACTGAAATCAAAGTAAAACCGGCAAAAGACTTGAACTGCTTACAAACAAACACACACGAACAAAACAACTTACAAGTTTTTCGTGTCTGATCCACAATCGAAAACTTCAGAACACGAACACAAAAACATCCTGTGAGCTCTATAGAAAAATCAACAAGTGCGGTCCAATGCGGTCAGCGGTGCACTCAATAAACTCAACAAACGCTAACATAGGTTGAGATTTTGGCTGTACATGTAGGTCTTGTGATGTTTATGTGAACTTCTGTACACATTTTTCATGCTGTAGTAGACAGGTTACGTGGCATCAGGAGTAGTGAAAAGCGCGCGAAAATTTGGTGCTTTTGAATATTGAATGATGATGCGTTGGAAGACGCTAAATGTGTGGTAAACAGTAAGAATTTGCTGTTGGGTGACTCTGGCCAATAATGTAATGTTTCAAAAACTGATAATCTAATCCAAAACAGTCTGATTGTTATTTAAATTATTGCAAAGTGCAAAGTGATGGCAAGAACAGGGTAACTTTCCAGTTTTTTGACATACAGTGTTCACTTCTTCTCAGGCAAACATTAGAGATGTGTATGCGAGTTTAACTGGGCCAGATGGACAAGAGGTTCATTGGGATTTTTCTAAAGGGTGAAGTTTTCAATAGTTTTTGTTGTTGTTGTTGTTGCTTTTAATTTTTTGGGTCCACCCTTTTGAAGAGGCCAACAGAGGTCAATCTTTCAGTTGGTATGAGTCAGCAATTCCACACTTCTGTCAAGTTATATTATTATAGAGATGTTTGATGAGACATTGCATGTTAAACATGAAAATGCAAGCTAAAACATGAGGCATTTATACCACTGATTCATTATCTTTTGTACCTCAATGCACTCTCAAGTAATTAATCATCTCAGTAATAAGGATTCTTTCAACATACAGGTCCTTTTTAGGTTTTCCGATCCTCGCAATGCTCCTGTCAATGCTGCAATTATTGACGGAGTACGCAGTACAGATACAACAACACCAGCCAATATCATAAGAGGTATGAAGCTTAATTAAAATGTGAGTTATTTATCAATAATTTGATTGATAATGTAGCATTCATTGTACATGTATACCTCGAGTCAGGTATAAATAAGTCATTGCAAGGCATTTTGATGATAATATTCCTAAATACAGGTAGACAGTACAGTTGATTGGTAAATTTGGCTGGATTGTTTGCTATGCAACAGACTATCCTATGAATGAACAGGATAACAGGGAAATGTTTGCCTTTACTGTATTGTGTGCAAGCAAAATGAAAGTTTTTCATAGGCTGAAAATATCCTGTGCTTAGTCGTTTTCTTTGTCCAACAGCCGCTATGCGTGTTCATTTTAGAACAAAGAAGCGAAGGGCACGGAACATTGCCAACAGACTCGAGGAAAAAGTATTGAAAGAACAGAGAGTCAGGAGTAGGAAAAATGGGGTGAGCACTTAATCATACTAATAATTACAACCCAAAAACAGGGACTGAAGGGAAATAAAAATAATTATTTTTATTAAAAATACCATATTACATGGTGTGCTATAATAGAGAAATATTTCAATCTCTGAATTTGTTTGATTAGTATAATTGCATTGTGTAGCCAATAGAAGTCTGAACAGCTCTAGTTTTGCATTACTCATTTGATGATGATGATGTTAACAATAATGGCCATGAGCATGGTGATAATAAGTTATTGACTTAAATAGATGTACTTCAGGACAGAATAGTCTCTTGTACAAATTGCGTAGCAACTCCCACACTCAGTTGAGTCATCATGTTTCAAGGACAACTTGAGCAACAATGAGCGATGAAGACCCCCAACTTCTACAACTTGTAATGGTAAATTCTAAACGAGAGTGTTATCAGTTAAATTATTATTTCACGGGCTAAGTCAGTCAAGACATCAAAAACTGAAAAACTACCCATGGAAACGAAGCAAGTTGCCCTTGACATCTTGGTAACTTTAAGAAAATGAACTGCTCAAACTACCTTAATGATATACTGATCTTTATGTGTGATATATAAACAATAGCCTCTGTTTGGCGCGAAAATATTTGTCCGCGGACATTATCTGTTCCGAGAAGCGAACAGTTTTCCGAGAGCAAAGCTCTAGGAAAACTGTGAGCTTCGAGGAACAGATAATGTCCAAGGACAAATATCCAAGCATATTTTAAAGCCAAATTGAGGCTAGTGTGTTTATTATCCTTCAAATATTTTTCGGTTTTGAAAATTGGGGAATATCACTCGGATATTCCCCAGTTTTAGCTGGGGTATATTCAGTCACGTGACGCATTTAGACCAATCACGTGCAAGGAAAAATATTTGATGGATTATAAATACATATATATAATTATTTTCTTTACAATTATTGCCATGATAGAAACGGCTGAAGCGGTGCAATGCCTTAAGAAAGTCAACCACCATAGCAGAGGCTGACAAGGCAAGATATTTGCCCTGCATAAAAAATGAATTTATGTCTTCAGAAGAATCCATAACAGATGATTCTGATAATTGTGACCAAGAAGACTCAGATTCAGATGTTGACACACCGAAACCAAGAGTTCTCTGCATCAGACCTCTTCCCTGGAGGAGCAGAGAACTTAATGACCTCATGTCAAGCCTTGACAGGAAGGTAACTCGGAGGAGAACACAGAGAAGTGCCAGCATGACCCTAAGAAGGAGACTTGGTGCCAACTCCACCCGCCCTGCACCAGAAGATGCACCAGAATTTGCACTAAGCTGAACGTTGTTGCTTTTAAAGTGCACCTAACCTCAAATATATTTTGTGACCAAGAAAAATTTTTTTACCTCCAACAAACATTTTGCCATTCTTAGTTTTGAGAATTGCAAAGTTACTCAAAGTTAACTGGTTCTTTTGATCCACGACCAAGCTTAGAGATGCATGGGTCTATTCCTGAATTGACGTCACAAACTGCTTCAGAAGCCGTTTGCATTGCAAGGCAGTTTTTGACGTCAGATCGGGGATATACCCATGCCTCTATAAGCTCGGTCATGGATCAGGTGAAAGGGGTAAAATTTGCTTGTTGAAGGTGGAGTGATTTTCCAGAGCAACAAAAAGATATTTGAAGTTAGGTGTACTTTAAGATGCCAGATCAATCGAATTTTGAATAGTTGTGTTGTGAGTTAATTAGTTGTCATGATTGTCACGAGCACATTTCTATAGATCAGGGAAAGAAGGGAAAGAAAATTTCACAAAGATCTTCAGTAAATTTGACTAACAATATTGATCAGCTACAATGTTTCGCGAAAAGGAGCTTGTTAGAAGTGAATGACTTTGATCAGTTTATAATACAGCTGCATGTTAGCAAATTCTTCATTGAATCCGACTTTTTGTTTCGTTTTATGTAGTTTCAGCATGTCATTGTTTCGCCCTTGGAAATTTGCTAGTGGTGACAGGAAATAATTTTATTTCCATTTTTGGATAGTGAGTTTTATCAGAGCCATTGCTTCTAATGCCGGGGCAAAAATTAGGGTAGCTAGCCCAGCAAAAGACATGGTAGTATAATTAAGTGTTTCATCTCTTTGAAGGGTCTTCTGAATAAGAATTGTTTGTGACTTTCAGTGTTTTCGTTCAGTTTTGTGGTATAATTTTGGCTATTTTATTATTATTATTATTTCTTGTATTCAAGTAAACGACGTGGAGATAATTTGAAAAAAAATAAATGTTTTTCTTTTCATGAAGTTATTTTGTTTTGTGACTCCTTAACCACTTATTTATCCCACTTGTTACCTTCACCTGCGATCCTCGAGATTACTATTTTGTTTGCAGCAGAAACAAGTGAGCGATCTATTTTTTCCTTTGTCACGTGGAGCAAACAAACCATGGATTTACGAAACCAGACAAAACTACAGGCTAGGCAAAGTTGAGATTTGACATTCTTTACCGCTCGTGGAAAACACGAGCTATGATCGCAAATTGAACAATTTTTGAAGCATGAGCAAATGTGTGATTCTGAAGCATTGATCATATTTCCCACACCCAGTAAAATCAAACTGCAATAACTTACTTGGCTTAGGTTTGCTATCAGGAACACAAGTTAGTAATCACAGTAATTTGCCATCAGTGGTCAATTTACTCATTTTTGAGCCTTCGATCAAATTTGCAGCCGAAAGCAAATACCTCACAACCACAATACCGTGAATTCATTTACTGTGAGTAAATGTGAGTAATTACAGTAATTTGTCCCACATAGTAAATTTGCTCATTTTTGAGCCTTTGATCGATTTTTCAACCAAGAGCAATTGTTCGTAATAGCGACTCTTTCAACACATTTACTACCGTAACAAATCTGTGATTTTTAAAGACTTTGATGGCCTTTTACCTCCCGAAGCAAAATATTAGCAATTGCATAGCTTTGACCTGATTTGCTATGTGGGACAAAGGAGTTCAATACCAAATCTTTGCACGTCTTTGCGACGAGGACAAAAGCGCTCATATCAACAAATTTGACCTAAACTTTCCCCCAGCTGCAAACATTGATCAATTTCATGATTGCACTTCACTTTTGCAAAGCAGTCAAAATTAAAGCAAATGTGGCATTTACGAGCATTGCCGAGGTGGGCAAATCTTGCTCGCAGATAATATTTACTCAAAGACAAATGTGTGCAAATCTCAGCAAATATAGTATTTACCGCAGTTTTGCCTTGTCTTTGACACCTATGTAAATCCATTTTTTCGTCCAGTGTTATGTGTTCGCGAAATTTCTCACATAAATTGGCTGGATGTTTATTCCAATATTGTCTCAGCTTTGATTCTGATTGGTACATTTCGCTGTTTTGACCTCTATGTCCAAAACTATGCCATTTATTCATGTTTTTTTCTCTCTGCTGTGTGTTTTCGTTTTTTAAACAATGAACATTTTTTAATTACCTTGCATGCTCAGTCGACCGGACAGAAGCCCTGCTTTACAGGTCTTTATAACCGCTGAATGGATTTCATAGCATAGGCTTAGGACACGTACGCATCTCCATTGGTTAGGGTCCATGGTCTTATAAACCAATCCCGACAGCCGTCGTAATAGGTAGCACTAATGGCCAACTCATGCAAAGAGAAAAAGTCAGCCAGGCCAAGATATATCTGTGGCTTTCAACGTAAAAGTCAGTACTCGCTTAAGATTTGGAAAAATAAATTATCGTATAATGTACCTTAAAATCGAATAAAATAGAACAGAAAGATCGGGAGGGTTGTATGCTGCATGTTTCTTCAAACCCATTGGCTCTAGTTTTCAGGACATGTGGTTTTCATACCATAATTCTAATTAAACCCTCATCAGTAAATAGGTGGTTTGCAACCAATCTCTAGAGACACGGACAAAAACGGTGAAATGTACTGTTGCTCACGGTAGACGAAGTGAGAGATGTTTTGTTTTCGTGGACCAACTTGGCGGCGATGAAATGTACTGTTGCTGGTAGACGAACTGAGAGATGTTTTGTTTTCGTGCACCAACTTGGCGGCGAAAAACAGTTTTTGGGAAGTAACGAATTGTTTTCTTGCTCGACAACATTACGGACGGATAGATCAAAAGAAATTCAGCGATACGAATTCGAATTAACTTTGTTTCTGCGTCGGGGGAGAGAGAACTTAAATTTGGTATCAACTGGGTTGATGAGGTATGTTAATAATAGGGACCTTTAGATTAGAGTACGAGTTTTCCGTTCTGAGTACTCGCACTTGGAAAATTTTCAATCTCGTTCCCAGAGCCCACGTGTCTTTTGGTCAGCGCCAAGACAGGGAGCTCTGGAATAATCAACTTGAAGAGCTATGTTTATTGGCTTCTCGATTTATCAAAGTGCTCATGCGTAAACTACTGAATGCAAAATAGCTTGTTATTTACGAATATGGAGCAAAAATCTCCAACCTAACTTGTAAACAACAAGATTTGTCCCTGGTTTTGTAAGCCCTTGTGTTTTAACGATCACTCAATTTCACTTTTCAGTAATACCGGAACTCCTAAAATCTTGGAGTTCCGGTAATTGATTAGTCCAGAGCTCCGTGTCTTGGCGCTGACCAAAAGACACGTGGGCTCTGGGAACGAGATTAGAAAATTTTAGACCTCCAAACCTAATGCGCGTGCTCAGAACGAAAAAATCATAGTCGTACTCCACTCTAAAGGTCGCTAACATCTTTACGGGGGCCAATTGAGCTTTTCAACTCAATTGGTGACAAAGATCATGCCATGATGGAGAATATGTTAGATTTCATTTATTTGAATTGCGGATATGCAATGAAATTAAATGTCATCATTGCAGTTATTCAAGCAATATTGCGGGGGGGGGGGTAAACCCGAAAGCCGTTCTTCCGTCATTTAAAATGGGTTTGATGCAAATATCTCGTCCACGTTTCAAGCAATGCCAAAACCTTATGCACAAAACACGAATCGATGTTCTGCGGTGTTTTGTAAATTTTTGGATGATTTGGGGGTACATTTGGGAGGAGGGAGTTTTAAAATTGGAGGAAATTGTTGAGAAATAAGAAATAGTGAATATTTATTGTAATTTAAAAATTAGAATGTAAAGTTTAAAATTAGTATATGCAGACCCAAACAGCTGCAGTCTCCCTACCAAGCTGAGGTGCTCTTGCCTGGGGGTCAACTGTCTGTTAGTGTTTCAAAACTAATTTTCTTCCTTTTATCCTCTCTCTAAACCTCTTAAAATTTCATTCAAATTCTTGTGTACCCCCGCCTTAAGCAGTTGCAAAGAATCCTGAAAAAGAATCCAGGCTACAACGGGACTCGAACTCATGACCGTGCCATTGTTATTTTAACAATGTAGCAGCTGCCAGAAAATTCAGATGTTCGACATGTTTTGGCGGTGGATGGCAACGATAGACTTGGTCACGTATACAAACTTCGGGCCGAAGTTTCAAGTTTTCCCTACATTAATTGAATTGAAAGTCACAGAACATATATCGGTTCGTCCTTTTGTTCTAAATTCAATTCATTTTATAAAATTGGACATACAGAAACGATTCGAGGACTCACGAGGCGTGAAAAGTTTTAATTTAGCTAATTCCGACCAATATCGTAATATGCCTCGCGATACTGCCCCTGTCCAAAAATATCGCGCTGCATTCTAAACCAGTTGCCCGTGAGCAAACCGATATCCCCCCCCCCCCAATAAAAGAGGGCAATCAGAATCTCGAGAGGCCAGTGGCTGAAATTTTCGAAATGAAAGTCATGAAAGTTCCGGAATTATCGGTTAACTGTTTTATTTGCTTCTCAGACCAAAATCACGCGCCAATTTTGACGCACGTTTCGGGTATACTTCGGTGCAAAAACCTGTTTTGTTACCTCATGTTGGGACTACGTTCTTGTTTCATGTTTTTTCGCTCTTTTGTTCTTTTTGTGTTACGTCATCCGTGAGTTTCACAAGTTTTTACATCGAGGATGAGCCAAGGTTTAGAATCACTTTTACCGCAAACGGCCGGTTGCTAGTTATCATAGAACCATGAGTATTATTGTCTTACTCTAGCTTATTTCTCTAATTTTAGTACTTGCTCGATAACTGTGGCTAGCTGCCAAGAGATAAGCTAAAATAAGTTCGGAGAGAAGGAAAGACGCCCGCCACGGCCCTCCGCGGCTTGAAGAGAGGAGACAGCTCACACTTCAGTTCAGAAATACCCTTAAAACCGGTTGTTCAACGAATGAACAATTGCAACAGCTCTTGAAAGAAACCATGGTATCCTGTAATTTTGATCATCAAGTTTAAGAAACGACAAATCGATACGAATTTGTTGTATTTCAGAATGATGCCCACTTGAAAGAGGGCGAGCTTGAGTCCCTTCTTTCTGAGAAAGCCAAACGCGCTCACGAAAAACCACACCACAAAAGGGGAGAAAGCGAGGCAAGGCTCCATGACAACCAAGCCAACAGTGTCTTCCACAAGCGTCACCACGACAACATGAGGGTAAATCATAACCTCAATGACGTCAGGCGAATGAAGTGGGAAAACCTAAGAAACCCAGAGGAGATTCGCAAGGTGCTGAAAAATACCATGCCGCACGCTAACGTCGACGAGATGTTCAAACGAGTCATGCAGAAGATTGAAAGCAAAGAAAAGGAATAACTACATCCTTGGTCAGCAAAACAAATAGAGCACATAACAAATGTACTCTCCGACATCAGTGTTACACCTGTATTCACCATAGCCAAGCATGTTTAGTAATTAGTTAACTCTTTGTATGCTTGTATCAAGGTCAGAGTTTTAGAGCTGCACTGATAGATTTCATCGTTGCAATAACGCCTAATCTAAGGGTGGTTATGCAACAATGATTTTATGTGCCATCAGAGAAGGAAAGCGATTTGTTAATTATCGTTGCATCATTTTTTTTTAAATGACTAAAATACTACATTTTTTAAGGTCGGGACACACTAGGCAACAAGTCGCTCCGTGTGCACTGCCTCCGAATATTTTCGTTGCACACGTAATGATTTCGCGTGAGGGGGATGTGAACTAGTTTGCTACATGCTCACTCGCCATTTTGAACAAGTTCCTGAGGTCTCGTGGGAAGATAAATGACGCACTCTCATTGGTGAATTTGTATTTTGTCGCAGCGAAGTGGCACGGCACTGTACATTCGGCGTGACAACGGTGTTCTCAATCATTTTGTCGCTGCGATCAGTCGCAGCGACAAAATTCTGTTGCAGCGACAGTGATTTTTACAAGAATTCACCATGTCACACGAGGCGAATTGTTGCAGCGACTTGTCGCCTAGTGTGTCCCGGCCTTTAAATACATGACCGCAAAACGCATGCACGTGGTCATCACTGCGGCTAGGTGGGCTAGGGTGTGTTTAAAACAGTGGCAGTTTCGGTATAGGCCATTTCTGAGTTTCTTCCAGCCTCTTTTTCAAGCCGAATCCAAGTGCAAGACCTTTGCGATCATGGTACTTAGTTTTGCTCTTCATTTGAATGACAAGTGATTTATTTTCATAACTTGATAAAATAAGATCGTCCGGGTGAGAATAGCGCTGAAAAGATTGTTGTTGATGAGTCACATTCACTGTCGTTTCGCCAACCTTAGCCGAAGTCATCTTCCGAGTCAGGTGATCCATGTATCGGTTGATTTATTTTCATAAGAAAGACGTCGCACTGGTCCCGCGGTTAAAGAGGCTGAAGCTTTAGTGTATTATGACAGCGGTTTCTGGTATGTGAAAAGTATATCCGCGTAATGGCCAATTGGAAACAGCAAGGCTACGACACCTAAAAGGCGAGCAATAGATAGGTTTTACATGTAACTCTGACGTGCCCTCCAACACTGACAAGTTCAATTGTTTGTTGGTGTACTTTTATTTTGTTCACTGCCATTAAAGTTTTATACTTCCGATGAACTACTGCAGTTTTTTAGCCTGCTACTTATTATGAATGATTCCGTAAGGTGGCATGGGTGGAGGAGTCAGACTTTAAAAATACTAGTTCGAACAACTCAGTGCAGGTCATAAGTTCTTACTGACAGGGATACCGTTTTTTAACACGGTTTTAACGCTGTTTTAGCCGGCTTTGCATCAGTCGGAAAGGCAAAAATGATGGACGTATTTCGTTTCTAAGCACTTCCCATTACTGTACTGCAACTCCTAGGGCCTGGCTGTAAAATTAATCGTATGGGCTGGCTGTAAATTAACCGATTCTTTGCGGCCTGGGCCGGATTGCTACTTTAGGCTGGATTACCAGCCGCTGTTTTCGAGAAATGAGCGCCCGGGCTAATAGTCGCCGGACCCGCCGAGCCGCGGCGGAAATCCAGCCTTGTGACAATGATGGGAAACTTTTGTTTATATATCATTAGGAATCAAAAATTTCTTCCGGGACCATATAAATGCTCCCTTACGTCTGAATTGCTTAGCTGGGCTCTGATGACAGGTTTCCTGTGGGTATTCTGGATGAAAATCGATTGAGACTCCCGGAAAAATTAGGGGGGGGGGAAGGGGGAATCACGTTTTAAGTATTACTTTACCAGTCAGGCATCTTCCTTCAGCAGGCTACATTATTTTCATTGTACCACTACTGCTGATGAAAAATCCTACAGTTTTCGAAATAACATCACAGAAACTTGTCAAGCGTCCATTTCCCAGTTTTGAGTCGAATCAATGTGTATTGTACAGTTTTAGGCGTGTGGATCGAACTCCATTCCAGTTTCCACGATCAGAGCTTTTTGGAGTCATTGACAGAATGACTTTTTGGAGTCGTTGTGCGGTCTCCTCGCGATTAATCTATTCCGGCACTCTGGAACTCGCTGCGGAGCGGTCTACCACCGCTCTTCTCTCATTCTGTGCGTTCCAAGCTTCGTGTACCTTCTAGCGAGCAGTTTATTTTCAGCGTTACCTCCTCCCCTCGCCTTCCTCCTTCACTTGTTGTATCGTGCTTTTCCCCTTTCTTCGACTAGTGTGAAGAGTCGCCCAGGGGGGTATCAGTGAGCTCGGAGTCGGTTTCCTTAGCAACCGTCAAGCACCTTCTCGGCTCCTCGTTTGGTTCCCAGCGTCGCTACCAGGGCCGGCGTATCCTAGCCAAGCACGTGTCCTGCGAGCGAGTCAAATATCAACTCGATGTTATCGTTGTGGAATGCCTTGGACATTTGGCAAGATTTCCGTACAGGTCCTACTTCATTATGTATGTATATTCCTAGCAAAACTCTATTCACGCTCGTTCTTTTTGGAAGAGGAATATGCATGCATAATTAATATAGGGAGCTGTACGGAAATCTCTCAGGACATTTTCACTGGATAGTTTCTAGCGTATTCTGACGTGTTAATCAATAGCTTAGCAGCGAAAGGACATTAATCACTCAGTACTGAGTAGATGTTCCGTAGTTGCTATTTTAATTAGTTGAAAGCTCATTTTGACCGTATTAAATGACTGTACTTCTTGACTTAGAGATTTTCTCTGATCACACTCGCGCTTCTGTTGCTGGAAGTGCTGCGTCCGCCCTATCATGGCCATCTAATATTTCTTATAAGCCCTCTGCTAAAAACAAATACAGTAATAATAATGACCCTTTTGCGTGACCGGATATGAAACGCCATCAGTTGGTTAACTTTTGAACCCGTTCCAGAGTCCTTTATTTCCCTCGGAAGCGAACTGTCGAAGAAATCACGCCACTTTCCCACACGACAAAAACACGTGCTTCCCTTAACTTGTCACTCCACTGATAACTGCAGCTTTCTGTGCGCCACAAAATATAATAGCTTTCTTGATATTGCAATAGGACAAGGCCCAAAAACACTTAGGTGCTTTGAAAACATTGGCAGCGTTTAATATTATTTTATGCTAGTGCCACAGGGCAATTCGCTGCCTCGAACGCGGAATCATGTGAACTTAGTAAAGTGAATATAAACAGCTATTGGTAGCTTTTCAACATATTTATCTATTAATTCAGTGAATTGATCTATATCTCTCCGTAGGCTATATAATATCAAGAGCATTCTATGCATCACAAGAGGTTACCTAGCAAAGCGTCGCCAATTCGATATTTCAGTCGAGTGCCGGGATTATTTTCGCTCTGTTCCACCGATCACGCAATCACAATTCGAACAAAATCCGACCAGCAGCAAATAGGCAAATGACAAAGATGAACGCAATTTTTTTCTTTTTGATGGCGTTCCATGTCATTGGAGTGTTGGTTAACTTACGAATGTTGGTAAGTTGCTTCAAGGACAAAGCCATATATACTGCTCTTCAAAACTGCAGAACGCTTTTCATATTCCAGTGCATGCTTCATTTAGCACTACTCGCTCTAATCGCCGAGGAGTCCATGAAAGCATTTTGCGAGGAAGAAAACTGCTGCCCTGCCAACAGTGTTTTCATCATCTTCTTAAGCTTGGTCCTGGTTTATAACTTGCTTGCGATGTTGGCAGTTGAGTATCAGACCGTACTCTATTTCGGAAAATTCGGAAAAGCGCAGCCTGCCTCAGCAGCCTTGCTTGGAACGTGCATGGCTGCAATCACAACTGCTGGTTTATTCTACTGGAATGACTTCTTCACTACGGAAGATCTTTGTGCATCGCAAATCGCTTCCACAGTCGCCTCTTCAGTGCTATTACTTCTGATTTTGTCCCTTGTTTGGCAGATCTGCTCGAGTCCAAAAGACAGGGCAACAAAATTGCTACCGGAACAGGAAACACACAGCGATTTGCTGGATCTATTGAGCAAAAACAAGGCAAGCACATTCGTCACTACGCTGTTTTTGGTTTGTGTCGGATTGACATTGTTTGTGGAAATAATGAGTTCCCAAGCACGTTTTGGAGGAATCGAACAGTACAATTTCGTTATATTCTATGGGCGATTGTTTTATTTATACGTGTTGAGTTTGGGCGTCGGGGTATCTTTCCCAGTTATTTTTGTCCAGATGATTGATTCCAGCGTTGCCGAAAACGTGATGAAGCACCAGCTGAGTATTTCGGTCACCTAGTTTCTCGCTCGCACACTCAAATCTCGCCCCGGCTTAATAAAGGCCAGTGTGCGGCACACTGCCGGCTAATCCGCGGCCATCTTGCATTTTAACATAAACCAGGCGGTGGTAAAGGTATGGCGTTTATCCCCGCCAAGATTCGTACTTTTGCTTGCAACATAAGAACATAAGAACCAGTCATCTTCCATTGGCAAGCAATATAAAGACGAAAACTGTATTGTGTATTGCCCCGAAAGATCTCATTGACAAACACTTTTTTTGTTTCTGAAGAAATTGGTCAACAAGTGTGGAAAACGAAGACGCCGGATGGAAGACGGAAGACACTCCCCAGGGAAAAATATATATATTATATATCAAACAGCAAATAGCAAAACATATCATTCATGTTATTTAACCCTTTCAGCCCCAAGGGCTACCCCAGTGACGAGTAAAATCGTCTCTCGTTAGACAGTAAAATCTCTGAAGTGGCCATCGGGTGTTAAAGGGTTAATGGAGACAGTTTTTTGATCAGGCGGAGAGGTGGTTAACCCTTTCAGCCCCAAGGGCTACCCCAGTAACGAGTAAAATCGTCTGGCGTTAGACAGTAAAATCTCTTAAAGTGGCCATCGGGTGTTAAAGGGTTAAAACGATCGATAAACTATCTCTGGTGAATTACGATAGGGTCTTCTTTTTCCACACCCAGGCCGATATGTGGCAATAGAAGAGCCCACAAAAAAGGAAACCAACTGTTCTTTACAATGAGTCATATCAGGCGAATTACCGCAGGGTCCTCGTTTTCCATACACCCAGGCGGGTACGTGGAACACCGCGTCTTGTTTTGCACATGACGTCCTGGGTGTGTGGAAAAGGAAGACCCTACCGTGATTCGAGATAGCTTATCGATCGTCATAACTAACATGTATGGCCTGCTCAGCTATTTGGTGTTTGATATGTTATTTTTTTCCCGGGGGAGGTGGTCGACCTTCGTTTTCCGGGTCTTCGATCTTCTGTTTTCCACGTCCAATAAGTTTGACTGTTTTGTGCATGAAGTGCTGCTGATTAGAGAATCGTCACCGTCTCTTTGTCCAATCGGTTTCAATTTAAGCCAAACTATTTGCGCGACATTGCATAATTTATCATCCCTTATGTTAATATGTAATCTACATCGAACTTTTTCTGACAGCTCATTTTTAATCATTTTGAACTTGATAATGGCGTCATGAAGACACCAAAACGTCGTTACGACTGAATTACATGTTTTGTATTCCATCACAGATATCAAGTATGAGATGTCGTTGTTGATATTGCTTATAGAGAATGTGAATAAAGAAAACATGCAAACTTGAACATATCTCCTTAACACATACCATTACAAAGGCCTTCAGACGTTTGTACAGCTGTAGGCATACAAACGTTTGCACGTGCTGCGCAACTTTTAAAATGCGTTTAATTTGAAGTAACACCCCACACTACTTCAAGAAGCTGTCGTCTGCGCAACTAGTGCCAGTCCCCAGAACATGTAAAAACCTTTGAAACCATGTATAGAAACAAGAAGCGATTTTTTTCCCACCCGATAGCAACTGTATCATCTTTATCTTGATTATCATATGGCTGTGATTCGAACCAGAGGAATGGATGAATACACAACAAAGGTAATACTGAATAGCTTGACTCTGAAGATGGCATCTGCACAGGTTGTCGAAACGTCAGTCACCATCAACAGTCCTTCGTAGGACTTCAGTCACCAAGATGACCTTTTTCAATCAAGGTATGTTACTCCTGGGTTCAAACCATTTTCTTAATAATAAAATAATAATAATAATAATAATAGTAATAATAATAATAACAATAATAGAAACAAATGACAAATGATAAATGATTATTGATACTGCTACTGAAAGGATTAATTCATCATTTCAGTCACAATAACAATAAGTTATTATTATCATAATAATTACAAGGCTAGGACAGAATCTTTTGCCACAGAAAACTGATTGAAACAAGGACATGGAGTGGAAGGTATGAAGAGGGCTACAGTGTGAGAGGCTGCCCTAACTGACAACACATGTACTCCAATCTTAGCCGTTGATTGTTTATTTATCAAAAAAAATAATATACAATTATACAACAACAACTGCAAGAAAATGAAATAACTATTCATTTCATTCCTGCTCAAAATGTTCAAACTTCAACTAAACAAAAAATCATTTGATTATAGTTGATTATTTGACTTCTGTAGTGCCCCCAGTTAGTGCTTTGGCCCAGAGCTAAATCCAGTGAGACTTCAATAATTACCAAAATCACAGATCTATGCAGTTAGTTCTATGCTAAAACTTTTCATATGCAAGGAAAATGCAGATTACAAAGGCTCTAATGACATGACAGTCGTGCACAGTAAACAAAACTGTTTCCCTTAAAATACACCAAAATACATTCAATTTCAAAATTTTTCCAGGGCCCCCAAAATGAGGAGGGGCCAACTACATGACTGCCACCAACTTAAATATTCTCACCTTCCACACTTACAGAAAACCCTGGGTACTTGGTATGGGTATTTTATGAAACAACTCTTTGGTAAGGGGGGATGCATCAAAACTGTGACTTAAGCAAAATAGAATAATATTTTTTCCACTGTGGATTTAGTAATTTGGTAATTAAGTAAAGAATTATTTAAGTAAAGGATTTTAGAACATTGAGGTTCCATGCTAGTATGTACTACAGAAATCAATCGTCATTACATTATCATCATTACCATTATCATTATCGTTGTCATTATCACTATCATTGTCATTGTTATTACCAACACTGTTACATTGGTTGAGCACATAACATCATCGGTTGTCTTCACTGCTGCTTCACCGGAGGAAATCACATCATAGATTTTTTCAGATAGAATGTTATGATTCTGGCCTACAGCTGTAGCAATATCTTCTGCACTTTGCCTCATAATATCATTGATTAAAATGACAACTAAGGCAACAACTGATGAAGTCATGATAGACCTGAATCGATTACAAGGCAGTTTAATTCTTTTTACTTACTACTTTACGTTCACAGGTACTGTCACAAGACTTGATGGACCTTGTAAACCACAAAACTACAGCTACATTAGCAGCCAGGACCAGCAATGTCAATAATAGACTGTTTGTAAACGTAGGAAGGATAGCTGATTCAAAGGCATTCCGCCTTCCCACCATGTCCAGATAAAGCGCTGTCATCTGATCCATAGTACCAATTGCTGAGAGAATGTGAAGAAAGTGATGACTTTGCCCACAGAAGTCGAAAAGGCCCGGAAATAACTTCTCTGGTAACCTGCTGCCATTGGCCAAAGCTGCCACGGCGAAGAACATATATTGACGTCGGAAATAAGGAAAGGATATGCGATTACAGTCGATCTCTGACTGGCAATCCCAAATTCGCATCCAATACGGTGAAGTGTTCATAAAGAATGACGCCGTGAAGGCTCCAGTGCGAATTAGATACTTGTAATCGATCCAGCGATGCCTGGACGAGCAACAGGAACAGATAGTGAAACATGACACCGCTACACATGCAAGAACGAAATTGGGATGAGAACGGAAGATCATCCAGTCCGAGTTCAAAGGTCTTGAATAAAAGTAAAAGGCTTGTCCGGCGGAGAAAGCGTAAACGCTGATCGCTGCGTAATCGAAGAAGAAGCAAACATGGCGAGTCTTGTCTGACATGGAGTTGAAAAGGTGCGCTCCAGCGCTCATAATAAACATCGCGGACGAACCAATTGCAAACGACAGCAAGGGATATACAAAAGCATCTTCAAGTGGGTTGTGTTCAGAAAAGACCAGCAACGATCGGACAACAAACACTACACAAGCGATTACATGGGACCAAACGTTGATGGTTTCGTTACAGCGCTTGAATATGCTTCCCAAACATTCTCGTGCAGACAGGCGAGGTTGTCGATAGCCGGATAAAATGTACGGCTCGCGAAATTCAAACGGGACTTTGATGTGCGGAAGATTAAACTTTTCATCAGGAAGGTCGCTGTTGAGGTTAACAGATTCTTCAGAATAACTTCCCATTTTGCGTGCTCAGGTGATGGACCATATGAACGCCCTCTTGAGTCCCTCGAGCTGGCTTGGCGATCTCTCGTCCCCAGGACCGTCCCAAGAGTTTGCGCACTTTCAGTCAGCGGTATTCAACATTCTCGTCGCTGCGATTCTTTTGGTCAGCACCAAGACTAACTGGAAACCGCGGCGCGGCGGAGCGAGGCGGCGTAGTCGGCGGCGTACGTGACATTTCCCCGTGATATCAGTACTAGAGAGATTTAGCATCGCTTTTACGGCAAACGGCAAACGTCAGGCTGAAATTTGCTGTTTACCAAAATCTCATTAAATTTTTTTCATTTCTTAGAATTATATTGTTAGCCACAGCTATCAAGCAGGTACTAAAAATAGAGAAATAAGCTAGAATAAGAGAATTTTCATGGTTTTATGACAAGCAGCTGCCTGCCGTTTGCCGTTGGCCGTTGACCGTAAACGCGATGCTAAATCTCTCTAGTGATATGTGTTTCCCGGTTGGGGAACAAACATGGGAGGAGGAGAAAAGAAGAAAACAAAAGAAAAGCAGACTGGTGCTTTTCTGTACGTAGAGGTTTGCACGTAGATAGATCAGGAATTAAAATACAGTTAGCCTGTTCCAGGCGTTCAGTTGGTAAACGGGGTGCGATAGTACAGGCAGAGGGAGGCGGAAATCAAGCGACGAAAAATGGAGGGCGCTTGAGACAGGCGAGGGAGGGAATGCCTGTACAACTCTTTTTAAAAAGGTCTTTTATACCAGATTCTGGTAAACCTGGTATACCCTCCGATTGATCAATTTTGACAGATGGAGTCAACATAAAGGTCGATGAGAAACCGACAGATATAATCGTTCGGCTTTCGTAATTTGCAAAGTAGAGCGTCTCAAATCGTGTGAAAACGAAGACTGTGAGATAATTCTAAGCGCTTGTGGAAAGTTTCAAAAGAACGCCAAGAACGCATCTTAGCACAATCGAAGCGGTACATTGTTATCTATTTATAAGAGAAAGAACTAGAACTCTAAGTTAAAGCAGGAGCCCACTCCTGGTTAAACAATAATTCATATCGCGTAACACAAGTACGTTGCATTTTTAAACACTGAAAATGAGACATTGTAGCGTTTGAAATGAGTTGTTTACTTGCCGTAGCGTTAAATAACCTCGGAACGGCAAAAAATGAAAAAGCACAACATATATCATTAAATGATTCTAGCGATCATTTAGAGGCTACAACCAAAGGTATAAAAGCTTGCAATGTTATGATGGAAGCGATAAATTGATGAAGCGATGCAATATGTTGAAGGCATAAATTTTGCACATTAGATAATATTTGCGTACATTCCAGCGGAAGTTTTCCATTTGATTGACAACCCAAAAGCAGAAACCGCGTCAGGTGGCCAAGTGAGCGGAAAGACCTTTTTAAAAAGTTTTACAGGAGTTCCCTCCCTCGGCCGTCCCAAGCACCCTCCATTTTTCGTCGCCTGATTTCCGCCTCGCTCTACCTGTACTATCGCGCCCCGTTTACCAACTGAACGCCTGGAACAGGCTAAAATACAGTTTGTTAACTTACGTAAGATACGTTTAAAAAGAAAAAAAGAAACTGAACTATATAATAACTATATATACAAAGTAGAACAAAGTTTACATGTATGTTGTTGCTGTTTTGTTTTTGTTTTGATGTTTTGTTTTGTTTTTTTATGTCGTTTTGTTTAGTTTTTTTGTCGTGTTTTGTTTTGTTTTGTTTTGTTTTGTTTTTACACAGCAAGAGATTAGTACAGCCTCGGACTGCAGAGCAGAGGGAACGACTTCTCAGAATAACATGGAGGATCTAAATGAACAATCGTGATCTAACCAGCCTCAATGATGAAGACTAGCAGCATAGTTGAGCAGTCGAAACGTCGCGATCTACAACTCAAATGACCGTGACATGGTGGGTCAAAAGATAATATTATGAAACTAATAGTTTTGAATAAAGCAAATGGATATTTTGAAGACTCCCAACGTCCTCACGTGACATGGTCTTTCGTGACGAATTGTTTTTTTATGGCACGATGCCAATACTCGACTTGTGGTGTCAATTTATCATATGATATTTAGTTTAAATCAAAACAATTTTATTGCCGTTATTGGGTTCTTGGGATGGTACGCAATTGTCTTCGTCTTTTTGACTGATCATTGGTGGAAACAAAAATGTGAAGCCTTTAATTTTTCAAATGGGTTGTTTTCATCTTGTGAACTATCGTAAAGAATGTACCATCATTAGAGAAAGCCAAGACCGTTGAATGAACTGATACAGACTTTTGAAAAAGTTCGGCAGTAGGGAGGTATGACATTGTACATTAGCTACACTAAGTGGCAGTTTCTCATTTAAGGATTTGTATCGTTAAGAGTGAATTTGCCAAGGGAAAGTTCATGTACAGTATGTCATGACAGATGAATAGATGCCATCAGCTGATCTGTTTTTAATGAAATCCGGCTGGGGAGAAAATGGGACCAGTAATTAAGTGCGGGACAAGTGTTGGAATCTTATGAAAGCTTAAAAATGGTATACGCTAATGAAAGAAAGAGAGAGGTTTGCAAGACAAAGGGAAAATTGTACGAAAGCGATAAAAAGTGGCACGATACCGAAGAATTTTGTAAAGAAATACCCGTGCGTTTCAACATAGTTATTTTATCATGTTCATCCCATTTTATTTCCGTGCCGTGGAAATGGCCCAGCCTGAAAATATTTGCACCCAATAACTAAACTAAAACAAAACAAAACAAAATATGGTAACCGTTTATTTTCAAGTTTGACATCTTTGGCGCCCAAACTGCCTTAAATAATTATGCCAATAATTTGGCAATGCCAAGGAAACGACACGGTTGAGAGGAAACAAACAAAGGAATTTGAGGTGCTTTTGTTGTGGGTTTTCTTATGGAGCACTATTTATGTATTTCCTATGCAAAGTGAGCATAAGAGATTTGAATTTGTAATTTTTCACATATTTATGGAGACCTAACAGCAGACCTTACACCCGTGGCAGTCTTTACGCGGAAAAACATTGAATTTCCTATTTTATGTAAAATCTGTTGCCCATTTTGAGATGAAACTACGTCGTTGATCAGTGCAGGCTATTGTTCAAGCAGCGAAGGAATTTTCGCTATAAGCGTCAAAAAATGGCTGACGAGGTGAGTAAGTACGATAAACAACTCAGACAGCCGATGATGTTACTTCATTCCAAGAATGAAGTTTTTTAATCATTAGACGCCAGATATCTGAGATAAAGCTACCTTCAATACAGGGCATGTCGACAAAAAAAACATACCGTTGTGTCCAGTTGTCGAAGAACCAGTTGTTGTTCCAGTTGTTGATTCTTTATCGCTATGGTTTAACGTTAAGCCTTTACCTACTCAGAGGTCCCGCATTGACGAGTAAAAGGCCAAAGTAAAATCTATAAAGTCACTATTAGGAGTTAAAGGTTGAATGAGCAATCGAAGAGCCGCGAAGGATCGTCTATCTATTTATGCAACTAAACACTTCTCGCATTCGTCTTGTCAATTAGTGGTTTGTTCTCTTCAAAAGCAGATATTCCGCGTCGACAAAGTTTGATGCGCATATTTTTGTTCCAAGGGTGCATTGTCAATTTATCGGTGTATAAACTTTTAAGCAATCGATTTACACATAGTCGATGTGGCAGTTAATGTAATTTAATTTGGAGTATCCTCAAATCAGATCTTCATTCTTTCTCTCCTATTCTTGTAGAAGTAGGGACGGTTTGCCAAATGGCTGAAGACTCATCTGAAGCATGTAAATGAATGCGGTAGTTTTGGTCAATATACTAACAAACATTGCTTTCATGAATTGTTTCTATAAAAAGTCACCGACGGAAGAGAGTCCGACTCACTCCGACTCACTGCGAGATCCTTGATCAAATGAACTTTTTCAAACTGGACATTCTTGATAATAGAGGCGTTAAAAATATTATTAAAGAGAATAAATATTGAAAAGAATTTGAAAACTCTCGTATTCCTACGTAAACGTGAATTTGGGTCAATTGCTAGGGAATTTCGACCTTATGTTGAGTAACAAGTTATCTCTGTTTTTCAAGTCTAAAAGCTATCTTCATTTTACGAGGACTTCATGAGGAGTAGCTTTCATCGATATTCGATTGCTTAAACCAATCTTGTCTCGTGAAGAACCCGTGCTCAGAGGTGTAACTCTTAAAGAATATCGATTGACGGAGATTCGAGTTTCACTACTCATCTGGCGGCTTTTGCCGCGACTGTGAATGACAGTAGAGAATGGAAGTTAGCTTTCTTTTACAACAAGGCCACGCCGGAAAGTTTAAGATCATAGTGCATGGGACCCATGAAGAGATAATTTCTCCGTCTGCTGTGGTAGTTTCTTTTGTTTTCTGATTTCAATACGGCTAATGTATTGCTTTGAACAAAATCCCTCGGACGGAACATTCTCCAGGCAACTGGTTGGGAGTTGACGTTCTTATTTCTATGAATAAACATAATTATTTGGTATCAGTGGATTGACCATCTTTTTTGGATGAAGCGACAAACCTATAAAATTCTGATCTAAAATGAACAGTACTTAGGCAGAATGTGTGTTAGTCGCATGTGCTCTCTTAATCTCTCAATCCCTCGGCTCATGGTATTGTAGAACGTTTTTCATTGAACCCAGTTATTAATTCAGGTTTGTGTTTAGTCGACGGCGCCTATCTCGATATAAGCCGATTGCAGTCCTCAAACCTCTGATTCGCAATGACTTAACCAGAAATGCTGGAACAGCTCTAGACCAGATGTCTTTACAGTAGCCTCATTTACCATACCAAAGCATCGAAGTGAAAGTCAAGTTTTATTCCACCACTCCCCGGTACCCGCGCAGCACCACAGTTTACCTCTTCGGAGGCTAGATCGCGGACACATCCACAATCCATATTGTCAATCAGTGTAGCTTTTTGGCAGTCAGCACTTTGTCCCACAGGTCCGGGTTGCTCTAAGCAGATTTTGGCGCAAAACCGGGATAAAGCAGTTCTCACTTGAGCGTCGAAAGTTGTACGCCATTGCCATGCAAAACTAACACCAATTTGTGATGTAGTGCCACTCGTTTTCCCGCGCTTGGGGCCGGTTGCCTTTACTTTCTTTGCGTTCTGATTGGCTAGTAAAATGCAAGTCGTGTATTGCTTCGATTTGTGATTAGCTGATGGTCGTATCTCCTTCGAACGTGATTGGCTCTAAGATTACTTTGCTTTTGGTTTTGCATATAGACGTGAATGTTTTACTGGGAATTACAACACTCGTAAAATTCACACGAAACTACATCCGGGACCGTAGTGGCGTATTTTCCATATCCTTGCTAGTGAGGATATCGATGACGTTATCTCCCGCCTTTAAGTGAATCAAACTGTTTTAGCGTTTACTTAATTTGTTTTTGTCTATATAATAAAAAGTAAATTACACGTTAGCCCGAAGATATTAATTCTATGTTCTCGTGGCAAGAACAATATCTTGCTCGTGTGCTGCGCTCACTCGTGAGATATTGTTCTTGCCACTCAAACATAAAATTCATATCTTCCCGCCACCGTGTAATATCCTCTATATGGATTTTATTTGGACTAAATCGAAGTAAGCGCTAACCCTGCTTGGGACAACGCAGTCGACCCAGAAGACTAAAACCAAGAGATCAGTCATTGATAATTAGGCTTATTCTGGGAAGTGCGGAGCAACCGTTTTTGAAGCGTTTTTGTCTTTTTTTTTTTTCTGTGTTAAACATTTCGCAAATGTTTGCTGAAGCGATGACTCTGAGTTTCACGCTGTTCTTCAACGTGTAACAGTTTAGATGGACCGCAAATTACAGAGACGCATCCCAACGTGAAACCAAATCGAGCATTTTTTTTTGACAAATTGTTAGTCTCCCGATTTCAGTTTAATTTTTCCAAAAGCAAAAATCACTGCAAACAAATTCAGTTAAAAACCAAGACTTTCGTAAACCTTTCTTCCTTTCGCTCTCTGCATGCACCTATAAAAGCTAAAATGAAATAGGTCGAAGCGCTGGATCCTTTGTACCAACTTCTATCGATGCCATTTCGAAAACCGATCCTTTTTCACCCATTGACCTTTACTGACAATTTCGTATCTGGGACCAAGACAAAAACAGAATTTAAAAAGGTCTCATAGAAAAAAAAAGAAAGAAAGAAAAAAAAATAGGAAACGTATAATTTCGAAAAACACATTTCTGACCTTCCAGGCTTGAATTGCTGAAAAAGCTTTAAAAGTACGTGCGATGATCTGTTAATAAGACTTGCTCTGCAGTCCGTGAGAATTGTCAATCTTTCAGGCGGTTCTTTCTGTACTTATAATGGTTCTACTTTAATTAGTAATGTGGCTTCTAAGAAGAAATGGAGTTTTGGACTATAAACTGACCTAAGTTTTGGATTATAAATGGGTGAATGGCAAAATGATATTCAGTCCCAGTTAGCATGCAAAATTTGGCCAATTCTGGTTAACGGTTTGTTTAATTTTCATTTGGACTCCGTATGGCCAATTCGAGTCCATGTACACTGTTAATACTAATCATGCGGATAAATGTGGAGTTGCATCTGGCGCAGTATGCATCACATCTGGACGCTATCTCCATGCATTCATTTCGTTACTGCCACACGGAAAGGTCGATTGCATTCGTATTCCATTCAACTGTTGTGAATCCTTTCAAATATGACACTGTTTACAAATTCGACCAATTTTTCTTGTCTTTCAGGAAACCGTACCCTTTGCTGAGGAGCCCCGGGGTGAATCCGAAATCGATCCCGACCCTAATCTCGAGCACGAGAGAAGTTCCGAGTATCAGCCGGAGTCCGAACCGGCGCAGGAGTCAGTTGCAACAAGCCAGGAAACCATGGAAACTATAACCGTGTCACTCACAAAGAAAAAAGGTAAAGGAAACAGTAAAATGGGCACACGAGGTATAGGTATTTGGGAAGTAGCCTCGTTCAAAAAGTGGTTTGTTTTTTTTTGTTTTGGAGACGCATTGTTTATTTTTCTTTGTTTTGAGCACATTGAAACCACAAGCGATCGATAAAACCATGGTTGATGTCTTGATTTTGAAATTCTCAGAGTTAATCATTGATGTGGTTCATCACAGCACGAACCAAGTTGTGGGAACATGAATTATCAATGAGAATAAAACCTGTTCCAGCCAAAAACTTGAAAGACCAGTCTAAGGCGAGAACAGGATAAATCCCAAAGTTGGCTACCATTGATTGATGAACTTTACGGCGATAACACTACCATCCACCCTCCCTCCAATCCCACAAACCTTGTCTTAATGCCTCATGGCGGCTACTCAATAAAGTTTTTTCACTTGCAAGAGTCGCTGCTAACCGTTAGCAACCGTTGAACAAATAACCGTAATAACTCTCTTCCAAACGCATATTAACGATTATAAATTGTAACCACCTTAGAGTTATTGTCAAATTCAAATGCTTTTCTTTTTCGTTAACTCGTACATCGGTAACGCACTTTCGACCTCACTAGAAAAACGAACTGTTATTCTGTCCCAGGTGATACTTATCAGGACGTTATTTTTATTTGCTTGGCCAGTAGGGTAGTTATGTTAGACTCTCCGACTTGTCATCTTCGGCTCCCCGACTCGCAAAGTGTGAAAGGGGCGTAACAAACACACACACAGAGTATGGAGCGTATAGTTGTCGGCGTTGTAATCTCACTTATATAAAATCTCAGGTTGGGTAGTGGCAGGATAATCGGCAACCCACACATCTCCGTGATGCTTTAATTGGGGATGGTGGAGGAAGTGTGCTCGCTTGTAACGAGAAGGAACAGACCGATACCCGACATACGCACCCCTTCATTTCAATGCATGCGTCATCTTCGCGTCGCAAGTTGGAAGGATATTGTCTTCCATTAGAGCCTTACTACTGGTTACTAAATCTAAAACGATCGTAGCCACTAATCCTTAAAGGATGGTGTCGTGGTTACTAAGTCTAAGATGGTAGTGGTTTGTTTAATCGCAATATCCTGGACTTTTTTGAGGTCTTTCTTTTCTTTTTACAGATGGTTACGGTTTTAATGTCAAAGGCGGCCGAGACAAGCCCTTTCGAGCAGGAGACCCTTCTATATACATAACGCGACTAAGACATGGAGCTGCTGCGGAAAAAGATGGCCGTTTATCTCCTGGAGATAGAATTGTGGAGGTTAGTTACTGGTGTAGCATATATGTCAGAACGCAGGGCAGGCTTTAAAGGATGGAAGCCGCGTAAACAACACGCGACTGAGAATAGTACAATAATTTTGAACGTTGGTCAAGGGAAGGTATTTTTCTCGCTGTTGCAAGTATGATTTTAGAGTTTACGACACGGTAACTGGGCGAGTTTTACCCCCCCCCCCTTTTTTTTTTTTTGCTCGCGGTGAGCTTCCGGTTTCGCGCGGCCTGTAATGCACGCACTTGTGTGAAACTCCTAAGGGTTTGACCACTTCTACAGTAAGTACCTTTAGATTAAAAGATTAGTGAGACTACAGCTATACAGTACATACAGTACGTATATACGTTCTGAGCACGAGCACTTGGCTTAGGCAAAAAGTCATTTACTCTCGGCTTCCACCGACCCCCATTGATAAGTTCTTTCTTGGGAGCTTACGCTTTCACAACTGAGGCTTCTTCGTCTATTTTCTTGTTAACAGATAAATGGAGTCGATGTTCGTGACATCAAACACAACGAAGCACTGGATTTGGTACGGAAAAGCAAAGGTGGAAAGCTAACGCTTGTTATCGAAAAAAGAGCGATTCAGGTACCTTACACTGATTCTTTGATCGAGACGTTTACATACGCAAGGGCTTGAGTAAAATAACGACACCGCTACGGCTAATTTTGAAATGATCGGATGACTAGTTAACTGGTCGTTCCTTTTAATGCCAATTGTAATGTTTTAAATGTTCTTCCTTCCACGCACATTTTGCTTAGCTTTTAGCACCAAATTGTATGACGACTTTCAGGTAAGTGATTTCAGCACTAATTTCAGAGTTTGTGTCTTGGTTGTATATCCAATATACAGTCTAGGAATGTTACAGCTCGCTGAGGTTGCTTTTCACAAGCCAGTAATACAACAATAAAATTTTTCAAATGAAGCCATGATCCTCGCGGTTATGGACGCAATTTTAGCAATTCCGTAGAGAAGCCTGAAAAAGCTCCAGCTTCAAAACAAAGAGGAATTGTTGAGCCTTTACGCTAAAGCACACGCTGTATTTTTGTGTTTCGATTTGTTTTGGTTTTGTGTTCGAATTGTTTCTTTTGTTTGTTTGTTTTTTATTGAAGCGGTAGACCTTATTAGCCTTCTTTTAAATGCTTGTGCACAATTGAGAAATCTTGAATTTTCTTTCCAGTTCACTGAGGAAGACAATAATCCCAGTCACGGAGTTATTAGAATTGAATTACAGCGAGAAAAGAAAGGTGAGAGGATGTCTCATTTATCTCCTTTGAAGCTTGAAATTAAAAATTGGCTGCGATTTTTATTCATTGCAGGGGCTGGACTGGGTTTCAACATCCGGGGAGGTAAAGATAGCCCACATATCCCAGGGGACCCAAGTATCTTCGTCACTCGAATCAATAGTGATGGGGCGGCGGCCAGGGATGGAAGACTGAGTGTTGGTGACAAGCTCATAGAGGTAAAAATGACCAAACAAGGTTGTTCAGAAGTAAATTGTACAGTATTTGTTGGAAAACGTGTGCTAATAACAGCAGAACCGTCAAGTGAACTTTGCTGGGAGATTACAAATGATGATTGCAATAGATTGCCGGTATGCAATCACGAGAGGAGGTGCAATGAGAGATGGTAGTTGCAGCATCACAGCTTTCACTTGAGTGTGGAAAGTAGTTGAACAATATGTTTGGTCTTGATTTACGGCGCTTAGCGATTGCCCATATAATCCCCCACCACCATGTCAACCAATCAGAAACAAGGGAAAATTTATCAAGGCTTGTTTGCACGCGTTTTCTCACGTTCAGATATATATAAATTCTCACCGAGTTCTGATTGGCTTGTCCATCGTTTGCTGTTGCCCCGATTGGTCAGAGTAATTACTTTTGGCCGCTTGTGGTTCACGACACTTACAAGTTATACTGTAATTAAGGCGGTTTTCAATTAAATGACATCATACAAGGAATTTTCGCGGTCACAAATTGTGTTCGTTTTTCAACTGCAGGTCGCTGTACATGTTTTTGTTCTTGGTCGTACAATTATCACCTGCAATGAATAACAGCTAACTAACGAAGGTGGTGGTCACTGCATAATTAAATTAACATTGTTAAATGTTCCTCAACTGCCAGGTCAATAACGTGAATGTTGAGAATAGTACTGTGAACCGAGCAGTCGATCTCATTCAGTCGAAGAAAAAACTTGTGCTACTAGTGGAGAAAAGGGCTTTGCAGCAAGTTGTGGTACGTAAGAATGGTTAACAAGGCATTTAATTGAACAAGAACTTTGATGATGAAACGTAGTTTCGTGATTTAAACTCAAGCGCAAGCACTAGCACTACGAACAAACTTTTTTCCCTTGTCCAAGGGCTTGCGTTTCTCAACGTTTGTTTGGCCTATTGTATGTGCTTGATACGGTTCGTAATTATAATTCTGTTCACTCGCTAAACAAGTTGAAAAAAATGTCTTTTGGCCGGTGAGTTTCATTATAAGTGGAATGCTAATGTCATTTTTACGCTTTCGTGCTCAGTGACTTAGCGTCAGTTAAGTAAGCCGGCAAGGAAAAGTGAGCTTCGCCCCATCCTTCTCGCCGGCTGTGAGACCCCAAACTAATGAGCCTGCTCTCCAGCTAATTCTGATAGTCCTCCATTGCCTGGCACATAGGCTTAGAGCAGCACCGCGAAGCGTGACTCAGAAAACAAGAACAGCAACAAAAACAAAACAAAACGGCAACCCAAAAAAGCAACAGGCGGGCGGGCGAAAAATTACAGCGCGAACTTTGCGCACGAAGTTATGCAAATAATTTAGAAGTAGCCCCACATTTGCGAGGTCAACTCCAAACTTGTCAAGGAAAACTTGCAGGACTGCATGTGGCTTTATGAACTCAAGGCTTTAAAAAGAAAAAGAGAACAGGCACTAAAACTGCTAATCTGAAAACGAAAAGCACCCAAAGAGCGGTAAGGACATTTTCACAGTTGTTTAATAAGTGTCCTAGTATTTACTTGACCTTTTTCTTGCAGAAAACGGTTCGCGAGGGAGCAGTGGACGCTCAAAGAGGAGGAGAAGCAGTCGTTGAGTTATACAAGGACCCTGATTTTGGTAACGCATGGGCAAAATGGTGCATTATTTAATTACAGTTTTCGGTATTTGGGGGATATTTTTCGGGGTTTCTTTTTGGGTTTGATTTGTTTTGTCTTCTAGTTAAATTGACGGAACGAGCCGGAGGTTTTTGTTGTTGTTGTTGTTTGTTGTTGTTGTTGTTGTTTTGTTTTGTTTTTTCATTTTAGTGTATTGTGGTTTTTCAATTATCAAACTAAATTAAGCTACCATCCGGTAATGTATGCCTTGTGCATGCTTGAGATGAATATTTTCCACAGCTGTCGCCAATACGTTCGCACTCTTAGGGAAGGTCTTCAAACGTAGCAATAGTTATGACCTGGTAGAAGCCCTTCGGAGAGAAACCCTCAGCCGCCAACCATAACAGGAAGTTTGTAACTCAGAGGGGTTTAAAGTTATTATTATTATTATTATTATTTCATTAATTTTATTTTTTCTGGCAAACTTGAAAACTCTAACCACATATCTGTTTACATTTAAACAAAGGGTGTAGACAACTGAGGTTCCTTGGAAAACAATTGTTTTCGCCTTGAAAACCCTTTAGTCTCCTTGAATTTTAAGAACTATTTTTAAGGCCTCTTGGGTTATTAGGTCCAGCCTTGTTAATTCATTAACCCTACATAAGTCTTAAAACGTCAAACTAACCTCATAGGAGTATTTTGAAATTGTTTCTGTATAATTTTTCATTGTACAAAAGT
>BLFK01000049.1:1541006-1544429 GCA_014634185.1 Astreopora myriophthalma | reverse complement strand
CAACGATGCAATCAACTGTATTATTTATTGCAACGAAAGACAAGCGAGTGAGGACTTTGAACATTGCAGACTTGGAAGATAGTGAAGATTTGGGTTGATCGATAAATAGGTGGGATGACATTGAGCAGAGCAGGATGAAAGGAGTTTTCCTTGCTGAAACCGGGCTAGCTCTGCTATAGAAATGCTACTTATACATGATACCATGATGTCGCGTGTCCTCATGTCAATGTGCTGGCCAGTTTTGATTTGTGAAGTCGACGGCGCCATACAAATGTCTCGACCTGGAGACTGTATCGACTTTAAGGAACAAAAGTGAAGGGTAGCATTGCTCGAGAGCTGTGAGCTTTTTAGTCCCACAAATTTAAAATTACCAACAACCGTCTAACACTCGAGATTGGCTCTTGTGAGCAAAAAGCAAAATAACTCCCTGTGGGGGCTTGCAAAAGCAGTAATAACTTTGAGGTCAATTTTGCGCATAATGTTTCATATAAACTGACATATTGGCTGAAGATCATTCAGATCTTCAAGCGAAAGAATGAGATTCCATCGATATTTAGTGCCTATTGTGATTGCAGATGAGATCATCAGACTGTGTCACGGGATATTCGTACCCAAGAGAAAATAAGACAGATAATACAGATTCCATAGTTTGGCCTGTGTACGAGGCTTTGCGACTTTCAAGAATATCGAACGATTATTTTCCAACCTCCAAACCGCAGAGGAATATTTATTATTTTAACTGATGCTGCAATTACAATTAAAACAAAATTGCGATTTTAGTTTCAATCGTTACACAACATAATATTTTTCAATTACATTTGTAAATATCATTCCTTTTGAAATTCTAACCTTGGAAGAAGGAATTTCAAATTGCGAAAAACAATGAAGAGAATTTTCAAACGACGAAAAAGTTCAAACGACGATTTTTTTTTTCTAATTTTTCGGGCTCACGCCCGTTATTTTCTAGCATCGCTACCAGCAACCTCTTTTATGCCTTCAGCGCGCGAATATAAAAATCTTAAGACCGCTTCGGTCTTGTAAAGTCAATGGCAAAACGGTGTCGTCAAAGAACTGAAAAAACTCGGGTATGGGTTTTAAAAGACAGTGTTATTAATTTAAATAATAAGTTACGCAAACTTCAGCGACGACCGAAGCGTTTTGGAGAGAACTTGTGTGGGTTACTTTTCAGCAACAAAATTGTTGAATATTCAATTATAGGAAAACACGGGGGCCATTCACCTTTCTTCTGCCTTATGGCTTCTGTGAATTAATTAACACGAAATAAAAATGAAAAATAAAATACGTAGAAATTCTCAATTTTAATGGGCTTCTGATGTGTGGACTGATCCAAAATAATCTGTATACCACGAGATAGAAAATAAAAGCAATGTTGCTTTCTCACAGAAAAGGGCGAATTTGATTTGAAATACATTGTAGTCAAAATGGAAGTCGCCCAGGACAGCTGTCACAGAGCAGAGAACAAGCAGGTTTCATTTCTGGTCTTTGATTGGTTGAAGGCATGCGCGGGGGCTTCTATTTTGATTACCAGCGAATCTGTCGCGATCTGATTTGAATTTCTCGTTCGCTGTAGTGTTCTTTAATATTCTGAACTGATGTGACGAAAAAATAGTCCGATCTGGCTCACAGCTCGGTAGAATTTAAATTTTCTTGGCTTGTGATGTCTTGATGGAGGACTCAGAATCGACCGCGGCGATTTAAAGTTGGAAAACACGGCGAAACACTTCCAACGAAACCATGCCCAGGTCTTACAACAAAATGGACGACACAGATCCCCTAGCGGCCCACGAATCTCTGGTATTTATGATACAATGATTTCACCTTAAGAAAACTTACGTTTTAAGGGTACCTACGAAGATTTTGGCGTAAATTATAGGTCTGTAGAATTGCAAATCCAATTGTGAAATGCCAGTCGAGCGAAGCAAGCTCGCGAGCCCCAATCGACTACTTAACAATAAGAATATTACATTCTGCATCCATCACATTCTCTAAATTTAATCTATCACGATTTGGCCGAGAATTTTCCCTAGAATATTTACAAGCTCAAATCACTAAGTAGAGTGCAACATGCAACAGCGAAAGTACGGCAAATTAAACGTGAATAAGGCCTTTTCACGCAAGAGGAGTCCTGTTACAAAGTGCTGGTTGCAACATTCATTTCTGTCCGATTTTGCTGGTGTTGCTATTCTTTGTCGGGTCTGTCAGTTTGGCATACAATGTATTCTCAATGTGACTCGAAGTAGCCATCTTTTTTCATGCGTTCACGAGTTTGATTCGATCAAAGATCGACGGAAAAGCAACCGTGGCATTTAAGGTTATTAAAAATTAAAGAAACTGGGCGTTATACTATGAAGCTGCCAAAATTTCCGTGTTTGTTTTTTTTTTCTCGATTAAGCTCATCTCCAATACCCGATCGCTAGATCTTCAGTCATCCTTAGGTATAGGTGTAGTACCAGAGTTCGAAAATGTCTCCAACTTATGGTGATCTTAGCGAAAAAATCGACTTAGTTTTTCCGTATCGCGTGTTGAATGCTTGCGGAAAAACTGACACAAGAAACTTGGCAGAAAAAAGAAAGAAAGAACCTAACATTGTCAAGGTTGCACAGAGAAAATCGGACAGCATTGCGTTTAAAACATGACCGGTTTCGCGTCTTTTAAAAGCTGATTTGTACGCATCCAAGATAATTGAATAACTGCTATGGGGCAATAACATTCGGTGATAATTTTTCGGCACAATTTCCACTGTCAAAATCTCAAATCCAGCCCAGGAGAATTTGACAAGAAATTGGTAAGTTGCTTGGTAATTCTGGAGCGAGCTCTGAAGGAAATCTCTTCACGACCGCCTGAGGAAAGTGCTATGGCGACAAAACAGATCGAACACCAAGGAATTCTCAGCAAATCGGCATACCCAACTCAAATAATACGTTCATCCTCCTGATAAGGACGCAAAATAGCAAACGAGACATCAATTTAAAGCGCGTCTTGTTCTCCGTGATACGCTTCGCTGCCACAACTATTTACACAGTTTTCAAAACAACGGGCAGTAATTTGCATATATGCAGCCCTTTTCGCAGTAGACGAAGAAAAAGTGGTGTTTCCTTAGCAATATTTTTAGGTTCTGTTTAATGAGTCACTCTGCAATCCATTTTTTTTTTCAACACCAAATAGATGAGATAAACACAAACTGATCTCCACGAACCATGCTGCATCTACATCATTTAATAATCTGCAAGGGGGTTTATCCTTCATAGCAGGTATCTCCATCTACATTGACCTATATCGAAGTATTTTCAAGAAAAACAATTATATATCGCAAGAGGTGAGCATATATTACGCGAGCCAGTTCACTTGAAAGGATTCTAATAAGATGCTCGGTAAGTTGTTATAGAAACAAAATTGAAATAT
>BLFK01000049.1:1506006-1536006 GCA_014634185.1 Astreopora myriophthalma | reverse complement strand
TGTGCTAGGGTTACCCTAGCAGTCGGGTAAAAGATAGCCCGGGTTTACAAGCAAAATTTCACAGGTAGGGTTACCCTACCACCCGGGACAACTTTGTGTGCTTGGTAACCGCCAGTATCGCAAACACAATGGTAACCGCTAAAAAGTTGTCTCGGCTAGGCGAGTTGTCCCAAGCAGAGCGTTTACAAGGCAGCTAGGGTTACCCTAGCTGCCTTGTAAACACGTCGATGAAAAAAAGAAGAAATGTGGGAGCGTTAGGGTAACCCTCCTGCTAGGGTAACCCTAGAACTAGGGTTATCCTACCTGCTTGTAAACAGGGCCTAAAAAAGGCTAGGAAGCCTTTAGTTTGATTTCCAGTCCAATGAAAACACTCGTTTTCCCATGCTATTTTGCAATTTCGAAAGCACAAAGATATCGCCTGTAGTTACGCCGTGTCGAAATATAGGTGGCAGTGACTGCGACTGAAGTTACCCGAGCCGAAATGGGTTGATAAACAAAGAGAACGAGAGAGAGAGAGAGAGAGAGCGTATAAAGCTAATGTAAATCAGTCCTCTTGGGGAAATAGCTAACTTTTCTTTTTTCCTCGCACCGTTCCAGAATGGAACAATTTACCGCCCCACGTTCAGTTTAACTGATCATTTCCTTGTCGTGAACTAGACATTAAAGTGCCCATAAACTAATTTTTTGGTACTTTCTCGCCTGAATCTACACATCTCTCAAAGACGTTTCGCGAGAAAATAAAAGAGATTTGTCCAAAACACGATTTAAAAATTAAACTAGGTACATCTATCAATAGAGTGCCAACGAGCAAAATTTGTATTTTGCGGCGCAAGAAAATTATGACTGTTTTCTAACAGTTTACAGTTTCTAGGTGTTCCTTGTTAGAAAGGATTATACCAGATTTGTGAAGGATGTTATTAGTAAAAAACTTTATTTTTGAAATCTGAATCATTGACAACATGTTGAATACAAATTACACAGAGTCATTACTAAGGTTACCCTTACTAAACGACTGGCATGTGCGACACTGGTTGGCCAAGAATAACACCATATACAATAGAGTCAGCATCATAGTTGTCTGCGTTCAGTTTGTGACTGAGGTGTGCACTTTTTGGCTTGTAGCCTAAGCTGGACTTTGAACTCCCGCGCGATTAGCTTGAGTATGCAATTTGTTTTGTTTTGATAGTGTTGTACGCTCGCCAGTTGGATATTTAAGTGATTCAATTTGTGCTTTGCTTGTTGTTGGCACACTGGCCGGTTCAGTATTGGTGACTTAGTTTGTGTTTGTTTTGCGTCTTTATGATCGAGTTACTCTCATGCAGCAGATTTGCGGCACGCTGGCCGAAGGAGGAACACGCTGGTTCACTTTTTGACCACTTTCACTCGATTTAGAACACGCTGGTTCAAGAACAAAGAGAACTCTACAAGAGAACTCTACAAGAGAACTCTATTGAAGTGCACGCAGTTGAAATACCACAAAAAGAACGCAAACAAGCGTATATAACGTTTGATTTTACGTTGTGTCTAGATGTCCGGCGGCCGGACAGCATTTTCAATACTCCGTGTCCGGCAGTCCAATAATTTCCCAATTTGGAGTCTTTGTAGGCGAAATAGTCGATTTATCCAATGCCATCTTTCAGTTTGCATCGCGAAGAAGTTGTCCATTACAGTGCTCAACTTGTTGTGATTTCTCTTACCGCTCCGCACTCTATGCAGCATTTTCAAAACACTCCATGTCCGGCAGTCTTATAATTTATTAATTTCGAGTCGACTTACTCGAAATAACCGATTTATCCAATGCTATCTTTGTTTGGATCGCGAAGAAGTCGTCACCGAACTCTATGCAAATCTCGGAATCATCAGACTTGAAAATTCTTTACGTGTTTGTTGGGACTACCGGACAAGGTTTTCAAAATACTCCGTGTCCGGCAGTCCGATAATTTCTCAATTTTGAGCCGATTTACGCGAAATAGTCGGTTTATCCAATGCTATCTTTGTTTGGATCGCGAAGAAGTTGTCGATTTCTCTTACCGCTCCGCACTCTGTGCATCATCAAACTTGGAAATTATTTCCGTGTTTGCGGTGACTGCCGGACAGCATTTTCAAAACACTCCATGTCCGGCAGTCCGATGCATATCCTAATTTAGACCACGTTGTCTTTGTTTGAGGACCTTTCATTGTTCAGAGGGTGGAAAGGGCTGATGCAGACGGGGCGAATCATTGATTTTATTTAGAGAAAAAGGCAGGGCCTCATAAATTTGCATGGGAAGGTCAAGAAAGTTGTTCTCCCCCTGATGATTCCGAGATTTGCATAGAGTGCGGTGACGACTTCTTCGCGATCCAAACAAAGATAGCATTGGATAAATCGGTTATTTCGAGTAAATCGACTCTAAATTAATAAATTATGAGACTGCCGGACATGGAGTGTTTTGAAAATGCTGCATAGAGTGCGGAGCGGTAAGAGAAATCAACACAACAAATTGAGCACTGTAATCGACAACTTCTTCGTGATGGAAACAAAGATGGCATTGGATAAATTGACTATTTCGCGTACAAAGACCCGAAATTAAGAAATTATCGGACCGCCGGACACGGAGTATTTTGACAATCCTGTCCGGCTGCCGGACGTCTAGGCACAGCGTTGATTTTACCTCGCCGCTCTCGAAGTCACATGGAAGCGAGGGAAGCCACGACGTCACAAGCAAAATTTCCGCGATGTGATTGGCTTATTACTCGCGATCCTCGCCTCTTGGCTCGGATCGCTCGTTGGCAACTAGAAAACATTCAAATTTGCCATCATCATGGCTCACCATTCGCCTTAGTCTCCTCTCGTTTATTCTCAGTAACAATAGGGCTGTGACGTAGATTAAGTAACACGTAGTTTTGACTTCAAGTAATTCAGTGCTGTGAGCATTCACCTTTACACTTTAGCTTGCATATGTCATATTTCTTAAAAAGTGTTACATAATTGGACTTGTAAATCTGCTGGTGTCACTTTGGTAATTTACGCTTGAGCTAGTGTACAAATTTTGATCAATTTCTGGTCTGAAAGCCACTACGATTTTACGCTTCAATTCTAAGCACAAGACTATTTGCTTTAAGGGGGATGAATGTTTCTATTGAACGTGAACGTACTGTACTAGCTCAGTCTTGTAGCCACGATACAAACACAAGTTTGAGACTGAAACTCAGACTCCAGTGCTGCATACACTCAGTGTGTTCTCGTAATCTTGTGAACCTATGACCGCACTTTCTCCTCAATACGGTTGTCTCAAAATTTTGAATATACTATGACGGTCCATTATATAGGACAACTCCAGCTGAAATAAACAACCACCTTCTACGAATAAAGGCCGTTTAAAGATTCAACAAGCGAAAAAATCCGAAAAAAAAAGTATTGTTTTGTTCGGTCATATTAGCAATTTAAATTATCAGTCGTGATTTAACTTTTCAAAAATTGTCTTTCTGCGTTCTAATTATCTTCCACTGACACTTTTGCTTTAATTTTCTTGCTTCAATGTTCAAATCTGATGGAGGCAAGACCGGCACTTAATGTCAAAATTGGTTGAGAACGTCATAATTCTTCTGTACAGCTGTAATGAATACTTTTGAAGTTTAACTCTCTTGTTTTCTTCTGCTCTTTTTCTAGGAAATGGCTTCTTATAATACTTTTGATCCAGCTTACAATGGAATTTACAAGGTTCTGATCATCTTGAAGCATGATTTAAAATAACGAGATAACAGTACACACGGTTTATCACATTCTGAGAGTCAAATTCGACAAAATGATAACAAAACCAAGTCGTTACGGGTTCAGCTTTTCGTCAATGGCTGATTTATTAAATTCTAAGCTACTAAATTATATTAATACGCATTATTAAACTTTGTTTTTTTCTGCAGCACAAGTTTTAGCAAACTGCAAAGCAGGCTGATGAAGATATTGAAGAATTTTTTAAGATCGCAAAATAACACCGTTTTGTACATTAACTTTCGAGTCCGCTGACTTGTTCAACTACGCGTACTTAGGATAAAGTAAGCACATGTAGAAATGCTAGCCAAAAGAACTGTAAACTATGCAGCAATTTGCAACAAATTGAGATTGTTTGTTGCAATTTTGTTCCCCATACGCAGAGCAATTCATCTTTACTTATCAAAGAAATGCGAACACCATTTTCATAACAATGTTACAATGAGTGATTTAGAATAACAAATTATTTTATTAAGTGTGAACTTTTTTTTCATATAAAAGCACAACCTTAGCACCTTAAAATGGCATCGCTAGATTAATTCAATGGACGCAATGTGAAAAAAAAAACCTTTAAAATACAAGTACAACGTACAAAACTAACCAAGTTTATCATTTAATTAGCACTAACCAGAATGAGCAAAAATTCATTTATTTTTTCATATAATATCCAGTTACATTCAGTTAATTCATAGTTTTACGCATTTTAACTTACTAACAATGCCCTAAATTAAGAATATTTCCTATTCAGTAATCTGTATTCCGGAGGTGTAATTTTAATTCAAATGTCCTTTCAACACTAGCTATAATTAATCATTTATCTTAACAAGTACACCATTTTTACTGACCAATGTTACTGCTTGACTAAATATTAAAACCCAAGCTCCAAGTAATTTGCCTTTCCAAAAAGAAAAGGTTACCGAAAGTTACAAAATATAATTATACACAAAAACGATTAGCTTTCTGACTTACAATCATTCACTATTTAATATTCACATAGGTTCCTAATCACGGTATATTGAAGAAAACTTGAATTAAATTTAAATTTAACTGTAAATTAAACGCCTCAAATCCTTTCTAAAGCCTTCAGTATAATTACAAATAACTCTCACGGAGACTACACTAACCAACAAATAGAAGCTTTGACAATATTCTTACATATGTTTTCTTTTACATTGGGTACGTCCTCTTCATTTTCCTTGAAAAATTTACATAACAAATAAATTTAAGTAATCTTACGGTAAGGGTAAATCAATGCTTTTTTCTAATTTTAGAATGTTGACAATGATGAAGATATGAGCGGGGAAAGAGGATGTTTCTTCAAGGATGGCAAAAGAAGAATTGGTACGTCGAACCATTAAAGGTGCTAGGTCACGCAATTTTAGGCAATTTCAGCACTGATCAAATGGTCATAGAATTAACTAAAATATCAATAACGGCTAAAAACTATAGAACAACTCAAACAAAACACAGGAAAGCCAAGAAGGGTCATGGATGGACAAAACTGGAGAGGATTAAAATGGATTGCATTTGGAAAAATTTGAAAAACGTCGGCCCACCTTTTTTTCAAATTTATATCAGTTTGTATCAAAATGTCATTTACACAGCTGGAAAATCATTCTCAGTTGTTATGTGGCCTTGATTTTGCAAAGGAAAGACTCTTGTTCTGCCGATTTGACGTTTAGAGCTCATAATCAACAAAATTAAACAAAATTACCTAAAATAGCGTAACCTAGCCCCTTTAAATTATCATTGTTAGCAATGTACAACTAGTATTGTCCCAATAGTGATTAAGTGATTATTGATCAGAAGTGAATGGACTTCCACTTCTCGAGGGTAAAACCTTTGTATTCATTTGAAGTACATGTACCATACCATGCCTTCTTTTATTTTATTTTATTTTATTTTATTTATTTTTTGGCAGATTTTGTGCTTGTCTATGAAGAAGGAGAGAAGCCTCCACCACCCAAACATCTGGAATATCGTCAAAAATTCCTGGGAAACTTGGCCAAGTCTCAGCTAGAATTTGAAGAGGTACAAAAATAACAATCAAAATTTGGAGAACATGCATAATTCATTAATTTGCAGTTACCGACAGTAATGTCTTAAGTTAATCACATTGATTGGTTGCAGACCACCTATGACTTATTAATGAGAGGAAGTCAAAATTCAAAGACTTTATATTAACTGTAACTAGTGTCAGTACCGCCCGACTCACAACTAAAGCAATAAGAAAAGTGCAACAAGATTCTTCCCTTGAACTTTTCTGGGCTTATAAATATTTCTGATGTTATTGTAGGCAAGAGCGACAATGCCAGGGGAAAAAAACATGCAGCTTATTAATTAACTCACCTTGAGCTAAACTGGTCGTGATTTTCACAAGAGCGCGAAATTTGTCACAAAATTATAACAAATTCGCGCTGAAATCGCTTTCGGCACGTTCACAGTCGTTCACAGACAATCCGCGATTTTTCTATGTCTTTGACGACTTATATAATGTTTTTTTTTTCTGTTTGTCTGTTTTTTTGTTAGCATTCTTCTTAGTGTACTCACCAACAAACCGAAAAATCGTATTCAAGATGGACCGGCCGCCTACACAAAAAAGACTGCAAATTCAAGTTAAAAGAGTTCTGTGACCTTGTAAGGCCTCAGATCCGTCGGATCTGAGGCACTCCTCGCTCATTTTTTTTACTTTATACGGAATTTATTTTGAATCAACAGGAGGTTACTCAAGACAAGAAAGTCAAGCTGCATTTTATCAAGTGCCATGCTCCCTGGGAAGTACTGCTTTTCTACGCCGAAGAACTGAACTTCAGAGCTCCCCTAGAGGTAGGTAGACCTTGTTCCTTAGCTTCACCTCTTATCAACTTGTAAAACAAAGAAAACAAAAGAGATAAAAGATTCTGGTGAGAAAACAATAGCTGTTTAAAAGAACTGAAGTGTGACGATCGCAGCTAATGAATCAGGAATACCGTATGTTGTCTCTCTCCTAAGCTCCGCACCAGTCAAAAAGTAAATTGGTCAGAAAGGATGCTGGAGAAATTCCATCTGCCAAACATTTTTAAGGATGATGTTCCTGGCCAACCCAATGATTACTTCACGTGCACATTTCAAGCAAACAAACTCAACAAGTGAGTGACTATCTGAAAGATAATGTCATGTTAAATTTTTCAAAGAGGTACTAATTTCAACCATAAGGATATGTTAATTTTTATTACGTCTGTAGATTGTGATCAGGACAAAAGTTTGTTGACTCTCGAAACTCACTTCCGCATGTTAGAAATGTGGAAAGTTCTGGACATTCCAACTGAAAGACAGAATCATTCTAGAAAAAAGGCCTATGCATGCCAAATAAAAAAAATATCAACCCAAATTTAAACTGAACGTGATGCACTGAAATCTTTTCAAATTTTCAAGAAAATTGCCCGTTTGTAATGTATAGGGGCGAAGACGCAATATGCCGGTTTAACCCAACTCTTTTTCATTTATATCGACAGGTTTATTGGCCATGAAGATCAGGAAACGTACTTTACGGAGACAGAGAGAACAAGAGTGGTGAGCATTTTTTACTGCAAAAGTAGCTATCATCAAGCTGCAATATGTTTGACGTTGCTGGAAGTACATGTACGCATATAATTTGGCTCTGCTGTCCAAGCAACGCATTATGGGGCAACTTGAAACATCGTTTTTCAAGTTTATTGAAGTTCGGAGAAAGTTTTACAGTTTAGCAAACATGTCGCATTTTTGAGTTAAAGTTAAAGTGCAATAAAAATCAAAGGCAGTTATATCAGTTTCAACAACAATTTAGTGGTCAAGACATTTTGGTAAACTCAGGACTTCATCATGTCGCGGGATGATGTTTTTAAATTTAAGGGAGAATCTCTAATTTTGACTACAGAATTTCTATTGCGATGTTTGACAGTTCCAGTGCTGTTAGAAATCTTTAGTCAAACAGCAGCAGCAGCAGCAGCAGCATTTTGTCTATCTTTCCATAAGAGAACCCAAGAACAATACTTGTGCAGAACCTCTCCCCAATCAACCATGACTCCATATGGCTTGCTAGGTCAGATGAATCCTTTTGAGAACAAGAGTCACAAGGAGAAGAAGCGACGTGTTTCTATTTGCGGTTTTGACAAAAATTTCAAATAAAGCCAACGTAAAATAAAATCCTTTTTCCTTTAAGAAAAGTTAACCATCGGTATGTCTTAGACATATCCCGTAATAACAGTCAAGAAAGGGATACAGAGTGATATACAATATATTTATATGAAACAAAAGCGCTTTTAAATTAAATTATTGGAACTCGTTTTAACATCATGTGCACGTCCAACCAATTAGATTGGTTTTTGCACCACCATCAGTGTTTCAGGAAAAGTACTGTGGTTAATTTAGTGACTTCAACTACAAATTATGAATGTACGGTGAGCTTTTCTTAGTTAGCAACGCACGCTTGGTAAAAGATTCTCACTTCCTTTCAAGGTGTACGAAATCATGGAAACTGCGCCATTTGGCAAACGGCAAAAAGGAGAAATTGGTATGATCACATATAACTTCAGTGTACTAATGAATAGCAATAGGTTCAAATTTCGTTTTAACGTTGTCAGGTACTATAAGATGCTTAAGCCTTGTAAAGAGCTGATGATAAGGACATTGTGCAAAAATCTGCAACCATTGTATTACCATTATAGTGATGTCCGTCAAATGACAAACAAATGAATACAAAACTGTAAGTGTGTATTGCATGACAGGAATAAAAAGCAAATGTGCCCGCTACACATAATCTTATCACTGGCCGTTCTTTTAATTCTGCACTTTGGCAAAGGTAACCTAGATTTTGGGAGGCCAAGTATATCATGCACTACCCTTGGCCAGCCAGCTGATGACTTTGATTAAATAAAACTGATTAGTATATATGGATCCCTGGGGTTTAGTTCTTGGTTGAGATAAAGTGGGAACATGTGCCTGGGGTGACTGAATTATGGCTTCCGAGGCTGGTGGATTTATCGATAGTCACGAGTACAAATCGAGGAACAAATGGGGAGTGAATTGACTTGTTGAACTTCACTATAGGTGTCAATCGTCTTGTAGAAGAGGGTGTTTTTACAGCTGGATATCCTCTTCATGTGGTAAGTTTCCTTGTCCCCCCTCCCCCCATGGTTTATTGGCACGATAAACTATAGCTGCTTGACCAGTCAGAGCGCGTGCATTGATTTGAAAATTATATAAAAGTTCTTCAGTAAAGTGAGAGTGTGCAAATGGTGCCAGTTAACAAACGGAGTTTAAATAATTCAGTTAATCTTCGTTTCACTAGATTAATAATTGTGAGTTTAATGCAGAAACTAACGGGTGAGTCTTGAGGCGCCTAGTCTTAAAAGTATATAATTAATTGACATGGAACTAATAAATAGACGCTACCTATGTATACGGTCTATGATATTGATAAATAAATATCACTAATTTGAGTGTTTCCTGTGCATTATAGGGTCTTGCTGAATTACCAAAGGAGTGGAAAGAAGGACCAGACGGACCAGACGAAATCAAACTGAACAAGAGACAGATTCTGAAAGAATTCTGGGCGCGCTGGGGCAAATGGTACAAATATCAACCACTTGATCACATCAGGTTTGTTGATGAAACTTTTGAATTCCCTCGTTAACTGTGCCCTGCCCTGACGTGTCTTTGAAAACGTCAATCATTGTGAAACTTTTCGAATATTGTTGACTTTTCGAATATTGTTGACTTTTCAAATATCGCTGACTTTTCGAATATTGTTGACTTTTCGAATTTTGTTTTCTTAAGAGAGTACTTTGGTGAGAAGATTGGAATTTATTTCGCTTGGCTTGGTAAGACATTCCTTGCGGGTTCATCTTTTTTACTGAAATCAGTTGTAATTATTAATTTAGCCTTTTACGAATCCTAGGTGCCTACTTTTATGCTTTTTTTCTTACCTTTCCTGTATTTAGTTGACACGATCCACTTCGAAAATAAAAGTTTGCTCCTAATAGTTTCCATTATCTGTTTCCATGCTATGAAGAAAGAGAAGTTTCAATAATGTAACTTTGAATGTTTGAACGTTTGCTTTATGGGTGTTTGATCTTTAGGTCAATACACTGCTTGGCTTCTTATGCCTTCGTTTATCGGACTGCTAGTTTTCCTGTACGGAATCATAACTATGAACGGACCTGATAACAAACCTGCGTGAGTATTTCAGTGTTTATCACTGAATATGTAACCTGAATAGCAGTTGTTTCTTCTCCAAAGGCGCACGGGAAATCGAGCAAAATGTATAAAGAAAAGCAGCTACGCATTCTCCAAATTAGCTCTAAATTTAAAAGAAACGGATTTTCTGGTGGTTAGCACAGATCTGTACTTGAAGTATTTCTTCGCCGGAAGGATTTCTTTTCTTTATCAGGACGAGAACGATAAATTGTTTTCTAAATTCTGTATTTTTGGAGTTTATTGTCCCATGTATTTTCAGTCATTATGAATTTTCAGTGCCCAGAAGAATTTCAAAATTACTTATTGAAATCAGTGCATGTTACCGATACTGCTCATAGACTGGACCTCCCCAGGCAGAGGTATTGGTTTGGAGAACCCCACCTAATCCCCTCACGAAAACGACTTTGACCACGACTGGCAGGTCTCATTTAGAATGACTTTGTCCCAAAGTTTGCTCCAGAGTCACAACTATTGTTATTACTTTTTCTTTACCAAGCCTTATTGAACATTGACAAAAGCTTTCAACGATTGCTAACAAACCACTTACAGTTGTAATCACAAGGAAAAACAAAACTTACTACAAGGACAAGGAAGGAAACGTCACTATCGTGTATCAATCAGTATAGTTAACTCATTAGTTACCATATTTTGTTTCCAGGCTTGATGTATGTGAAAGCCCGCCGCTAACTTACAAGATGTGTCCTTTGTGTGACGAGTCCCTCGGCTGCCATTTTATCGATCTCAAAAATAGCTGTATGCTTGGCAAGGTTTGTGAGACTACGATTGGAACTTTCTTTTAAACGATACTCGATTTCACTGAGACAAAATAACTTTTACATCAGATCTGCACTTTCAAGTAACCAAAGCAATGGTGAAAGTTGATCCCAACGATGTCATACAGGAACATTGCTCAACTAGGTTATAGAGTACAAATGAACCAACGAATAAATCTGCCGTTCCAAATTCGCCCATAACAAGGTGTGCATGGGCGGGATCTGATTAAATGTCGCAAACCCATTAACCTAACACTGGTATTTACAACAGACGAGGCAGACAATGCAAAGAAATTAGTCATTCATATCTCCAGTCGCAGATCAGATCACAATGTTAGAGAGCTTTTCCATGTTCTGCGGCATGCAACGGGTCATAGTCACGAAAATATCCAGCCGTTCGTCGTGGTCTCCCCATTTTCCCGCTAAAATGAAGCATGGACAGCCACGGGAAGGAAACTGTTTTCTTCCTCTTGCCTATAACCAGAAACTCCAACAACATGGGATTTCCGCGGAAACACCGTAGAGACCCATTCTGAGAGCTCTGCATTGCAACATAACATTTATATCCTTTCAACCGTTTCATTTGCAGATTTCATACTTGTTTGACAACGCAGCCACTGTTTTCTTTGCAGTATTTGTGTCCTTTTGGGGTAAGAATTAAGTGCTGGTCAGAGATCCGTACTGTATCTTGACGGCTCGAGAAATCACAATTTACAAAAACAGTATTTAGTGTTTCGGGAGCTCAAAACAGCAGTGGAATTCTTCGATTACGTATCTTTTTTTCCTGAGTTTCCCCTGATCAATTGCAAAGAGAGCAAACAAAATCAGGCAGCGTGAACGGGGCTAGAAGATCGCGAGATCGTGAGATCAGGCTCCACACTGCTTTGACAACTGAGCTCAAGAATAGGCAGCGAGTTCGTGATACATTCCCAAAAGATTAACAGGTGATAATGAAATCAATGTATATGGACGCTCATAAATGAACTGTAAGCCTTTTTGCATGCTTAAGTTCTCAGCGATGATGATATACTCATTTATTATTCCACTATTGCGTCATTTCACCATAAAAGGTCAAGAGAACGCCCAAAATATGAGACCGTAATACACTGTAGTGTCCCGGTTTGACCGGTTTACAACAGAGCGAATACACTTCACTGGCTTTCTGTGTTGTTTACGTCATTCGTACGCGCCATTTCAACATTCTTACCAAAACAGAGAAGTCAAAATAACAAAACCTTTTTGTAGTGGAATAATAAATCTCTTATTCGATGGTTTTACATATAATACTCGCGGACAGTTTGCTCATTGCTCGTATTTTTCTTCGCCCCTTCGGAGCTCGGAAAAATACTACGCAACTCGCAAAATATCCGCGCGTATTATATGTAAAACCATCGAATAAGATATATATATTCAGTGCCATATATTCATATTTCAGCGTTATATTCAGATTTTTTTCTTCAGTTGTTGATGTTTTTGCTGGCTCTTCTAATTGTTGCCCTATAGCTGTGTTTTTCTTGGAGTTCTGGAAGAGAAAGGAGGTCACTCTTGCCTATCACTGGGATGTACTGGAGTACGAAGAAGAGGAGGTACATAAACCCGGATAACCAATTTTATCCCGACAAAGGCTTTCCATGAAGCACACTTTCCTGTCTCAAAGATAGACGAGTGTTACATAAATCCCCTCATCAAAAGAGAAATCAACTGTCACGAGGACCATCTCGATGAGTTTCTCAAGGTTCCGCGCAACTTCGGATCATTTCTCGCAGCGACGTGTTTCGATTCCCACGAAATTTACCTGTCCTGCTCATAAACGAGTGAGACCAAAAATCGCGAGTTCGTGAACAAGAAGGAAACACTTCCGCGAACACTCGACACGCATGTCGAGGTTTCCGGCCGCTGGCGACACGTGCTTCGATTCTTTTTCGATTTTCCATATAGCTCGCGGTTATTGCAACTGTTTCTCTATTGCTGAATACGCAACGAGAACAAGCAATGACGAGAGTTCAGTGATTTGATTATTGAACGTGATATATAGTGACAGCCAAAGACAGTCATAACTTAAACTGGATACAGCAGTTGTTGCGACTTTCTCCTTCACATTGGCAGCGTAACTATAACCAGCCTTGAGGGGACTTAAATTAGCGCGCGATATGAAATGTGACAAAGGAACCGCTATCATCATTTTATAAATACAGTTTACTTACTCGTTGGTTCAACTTGTGAAGAACTGGTGTCTTTGAGACAGCAGAGGTCCTGTGGGAACAATTGATTCCCATCCTGTTCTCAAGTCTTTTTTCCTTTCTTTCTCTTACATCGTCTGAATCTATTTTAGGAACGCCCGCGGCCAACATTTGCAGCTTTAGCTCCCACAGTGGAACGAAACCCAGTGACAGGAATATTGGAACCTCACTTCCCTGATGAAAAAAGGCAACCTCGAATCTTCTCGGGAATAGCTATTGTTATCACTATGGTAGGAGAGTGGCCTGAGCCATTGGCATACGTGTCAATATTACAAATAGCTAATTATAACTCCAAAGTATAGGCTTCTCAGCTGATATCATGAGCGAGAAGACAGGTAGCGATAGCCAAACGAGAGAAAATATGCGACCATTGCCAAGCGCGACTCATTATTTAACTGATACCAAACGCGATAATAGATGCAGTAATTCCCAATGGTGGCCACTTCGAATCTTGAAAACATGCAGCTCATGCCAGGATGCGGAAAACAAAAATAGACCCGGCTCGCCATGCTAGGCATGGCAAGAAAATACAACAAGAGTATAGCAAACCTCTCCTAAACCAAGTGAAGCCGGATAGATTTGGATTTTTCAATCAGACTTACCCAAGAATCTACACAGATAATTTGATTTACACATGCATATAGTCCTACAAGTACTTTCTTGAGTTGTATGATCGTAACAGTACTTTTTTGCAGGTTCTGTTTATTAAATTAAACAATCAACGGCGGTTAAAAACAATTACGAATCTGTGAATGAAATTTTGAAATATCTTTGTGATCACAAGTATTATGTTTGTCTTTATCAGGTTTCGCTAGTTTTGGTGTTCATGGTTGGAGTAATCGTCTATAAGCTGTTGATTTACCGTCCTCTTGCGGCCAACCCTTCAACTCGACAACGCGCCCAACAGATCGCTAACATCACTGGCGCTTTTGTTAACTTGACCATCATTATGATCCTTAGCAGGGTAAGTACAAGCTGTGCTTTAAACAGGCTTCGCCGAGGACGCGACTTGAAAGTCCTTCTGAAGAGTGCTTGAAATTAATGATCATGAAGGGCCTTGAAAATGTGCCACTCGAAAAGTCTTGAAGGCATTAATTTTGTTGTTTGGGTGTTTCAATTTTTGGAAGTGGTAGTAATACGAGAGTTACGCCGGCATAATTTTGCTGTAAGGTTCTGGAAAAGATCCCGCAAAAGTGCCAAAACAATTTCATCGCAAGAAGAGTACGAACTCTCCATATCAGATGCTTGTACTGCAACGGATGTCAGTGGAAAGGAAGCAAGGGTTTCCCAAAGAAACTTACTGTGATTCGTTCTACTTTCACTCTGTTGCTATATAAACCTGAACGTGGAGGTGAATTACGTTTTGCAGGTGTACGAGAGAGTTGCATTGGCTTTGACTCACTGGGGTACGTCATTACTGTCCACAGTTATTTACCCACTGTTTTTCCATTGTTAACTAAACCGCTGATTGTATTAACACCGTTTTACTTTCACTTTGTTCCTTAGAAATGCATCGTACACAAACAGAATACGAAGACAACTTGACGTTCAAAGTGTTCGTGTTCCAGTTCGTGAATTTCTACTCTTCCATCTTCTATATCGCTTTCTTCAAGGGAAAGTAAGAGATGTTCTTCCTCACATTGCCACTTTTTCAAAACAAACTAGTGCGAAAACTTTCGTTTTCTAACAATTTTTTATTTTATGTAGATTGGTTGGTTATCCTGGACATTATCGAAGACTGTTTGGTCTCAGGCAAGAAGAGGTAAGAAAAGAACATACATGTGACTCTGTATCAAAGAAAAGAGATATGTTTGTTTTGTTTTACTAAAAAAAAGAAATGAACTAAGGGGCGGATAATTATAGTTTGTTAACTTTTACGAAGAACACAACTTTGCGTAGAACTTTTGGTAGCATAAGCAAGTCAGTTGACCGTCTGCGAAGTTTAAAATGGATGATAATATGGCGAAGTCCGAATACTCCTTCGGTAGTATAGATGCATTCAATCAAATGATTTGATTAATTGCATCTATAATCTTCACAACTGTAAGATGGCATGGACATTGTCAATAAAAAGTTATTAAAAAGAAAACCTACTCCCTTCGGTTCGAGCTTATACGTAATACATCGTGCTTAGCTTCAGGCATGTTCGCGTGATGCAATTTGAACCCGCTCATTTGTTGACTTATATAGCCGTTGCGAAGGTCATGCAATGCAATCCTAAGCCCTAATTGTTTTATCTCTAGTGTGCTCCAAGTGGCTGCCTGATGGAGCTTGCTCAGCAGCTCGTTATCATTATGGTAGGAAAGCAGGCCATCAACAATGTGCAGGAGATTGTTATTCCGTAAGTAGTATAAAGCTCTTAGAGGTTTTCTGTTTGATGGTCAAAACTTTACCAAAGTCGTTCCTTCGCCTCATCAGCATGATATTTTCAAGCGTATAATGTTCAACGAATTTCTGCAGGACGAGCCATCTGTAGTTAATAATTGGCCATTTAGAACTTCAAAACTACACGAGCGATCGACTTGCTTCTTGCTTTCAAGAAAACGCACTTCCGGACAATGTCATACGATTGATTCTCTTGGTCACTCCAAATTTCCCGGTCCGCTTGCATAATAACTCGAGTATGACTTGCTGAATAATTCTTCTTCGTTTGTATTGGTAGCAAATGCACCTGATTCCAAAAATGGCCGCCACTTTAATATTCTTTCGTTTGCACTCAAATTAGCCCTTCATGTATCGTCTTTTCTCGTGAAAACCTAACATTTATCTTGCTAAAGTTGTTTGTGTCTCTGGAGATATAGATCGTTTTCACTCACGTGACCAGCGGCCATATTGATTTTAATTACTGAAAAAAAAGGAAATATTTGCATAAAAATGGAGTTCAATTCCCCGAGGATTGTTTTGCGACACCAAAATGGCGACCGTTTCTTTGTTTAGGAACACCAATATGGCCGCCATGACGTCCTGTCAACACGATGTATTAAAAATTGTTGTCACATTACATTGTAGAATGCTGAAACAGTGGATTAAAAGAAAGAAGCGCGGTACGAAAAAGGAAGAAAGCAAACCTCGATGGGAGGCTGATTATGAATTGGTGGAAAATGAAGGACTCTTCCAAGAATACCTGGAAATGAGTGAGTGTCAAAAATACAGATGAACCTCTACATTACATCACCATTAGAACACAATTTGCAGAGTAAAAATATTTATTGTATTTGCCAGAATGATGCTATGTTAGGCAATGGAAAATGATTACGGAACTCCCGTGATTTCTTTCATTCACTCATTCGTTCTTTCTTTCTGTCCTTCTTTCTTTCTTTCGTAGTTTATGCACAGTAAATGCGAAAGAGACTGTGTTTTAGCATTCGTCAGCGCAGGAGGCTTTTAGGTGTTCTGTAATCCTAATGCTGTCTTTTTTTGTTTTGTTTTGTTTTTTGTTTTTTTTGTTTTGTTTTTTGCGCAAATATGATGAAAAACCACCCTATAGCAAACCATTGTTTTCTTGAAATTCAACGAAAGTTTCCAGAACTTCACGTAAAAACGTTTTGTGCTCGGCTCCCCAAAGTTTTTATAGTTTATCCCTGATTTTATGGGGGAAAAATGTTAGAATGACCCTCATCGGTATCTACGCTATTGGTAAAACGACCATTTTCTCTGCAAAGGACGAGAGTAAACACAAAAGAATCATCTTTGTTTTGTTCTGTACACAGTCCTCCAGTTTGGCTTCATCACAATCTTCGTTGCTGCATTCCCCCTGGCTCCGTTCTTCGCTCTCGCTAACAACATTTTTGAGATCAGAATCGACTCAGACAAGTTCGTGTGTGAAGTGAGAAGACCAATTGCCGACAGAGCGCAGGACATTGGAATCTGGTTTGATATCCTGGACAGTGTTGCTAAGATAGCGGTCATCAGCAACGTAAGTGGACCTTAACTATACCGAAGAGAGGTAACTTACGCTAAGCACGAAAAACTGGGATTAACCTGAACAGGAGCCCATCAAAGTAGGAGCTTTTCTCTTCCCAAGGGCAAGCTACACTCAAGAAAAAGGAACCATTTTCGATTACTTGCGCTGGGTTGCGCTTCTCTTAAGTGTTTCACGAGTTTTTTAACAGTAATTTGGCGTCGGATCTCATCTTTAAATTGGTTTCGTACACCTCTAGTAATTAATTCAACCAAACCATGGGCATAGCCATGATTTTTCAAAGGGGCGGTCACACTGAGTCAAACAGAGGGTACTCACCAGATTGTCACCTGAATGTCGTAGGTTGTTTGCTTACAAAAAGGCTTACAAAGGGGGGGGTCACGAGCACCCCAGGACCCCCCTGGCCACGCCCTTGAACCAAACTTACTTCAAAAATCAGTGAATTTAAATGCAGCAACTGCTGTGTCCTTATAAATAGCTATTTATTTTCGTTCCAGGCATTTCTTATCGCGTTTACGTCCACATTCTTGCCCAAACTCTTGTACCGTTTTGCTATATCAGAGGACAATTCGCTAAATGGGTACCTCAACTTCTCATTGGCTTGGTCGCCACCCAATACTACAAGTATACCGTGCAGGTTAGTCTGATTCGAGATTTATTGCACGGAAAGAGATTGGCTGCTGACAATGTTGATGACACTCCGAATTCGGCAAGTTCGTCCTTTCCTTAAAAATATATGTACTCGGACACGAAACGTTACAGTCTCCCCCGGGTAAAGTTAGGTTTCTTTTAATCCTTCTTTTTAGGTATCCGGAGTTTAGAGATCAAGAAGGCCATTTCACCAGTTTCTACTGGCATCTGTTGGCGCTTCGGCTGGGCTTTGTCATCATGTTTGAGGTAGGAATGACTGGCGGATATTCCTTCTGAGGTAGTTAAGGTTTGCTACTACTAACCACTCGCTTTGTACGCTTTTTTGTTGGCTACTTCGACGAGTTTATTTCTTTGTGTGAATTCCCCGGTTTGTACGTTTCTTTCCTAGTCTTATCTCAGTTGTATTTTTTTTCACGTTCCTTCGGGGCCCTTTTGCCTGAAATGTGAGTTCAGCAAATTCTTCCATTAAATTACTGAATTGCATCGAATCCTGGGCGCGATCCATCCAGCCAAAATTGCCTGTTAGAATTTTTCGAATGGGACGGTTTTTTCGACACTTGAATGAACCGTTCTCGTTCCAGGGCCCATCAGAGTTTCACGGCAATTTTAGCTGATTGGATAGTGCCATCATAATGAATTGTCCAATTGAACAGAAGATTGCCAACTAGACAAAATGAAATATCAAATAGATCAGAAAATTTCGGGTTATTCCCATCTTTTGAGAAAAATTCTTCAACGAAAATACCAACAACTCTGTCCAAAGGGATCACGCCACATCTTTTTCTCTGACTTCACTGTATACACGTTCAGCTGGCTACAATGTATCTCACAATTTCGATTTCTGAAGTAATTAGCCATTTAAATTCACGAATGGCATGCCTGGCCTTAAGGTAGCGTAATCCAGTGTGCCCTAGTTCACTTTGTTGTACAACCAAACAACTGGCAAAATACCTATTTTATCCACAGCATTTTGTCTTCTTCGTTTCGCGTCTGATCGACTTATTAGTGCCAGATATCCCACAATCCCTCGAAATCAAGATCAAACGCGAGGCTTACCTTGCCAAACAAGCGCTGTCAGAGCATCACAATCTTATGGGAGGAAAGAGTGATGGAGAAAGCGCTGACGATTTGGAGGATGACTACATACCTTAACCTGTGGGTTCCTTGTGTTGTTTAGTAGTCTAGACAGGAATTTGCAAGCTGCGAAAAAACTTCCGTTGCGTGATGCAAACTTCAGGTGATCGTGTAATCGTGTTCAGTACAAACGTTTGAGTGATCGTGTGACGCTTGGTGGATGTTGCATGCTGTCACGCTGTGTTGATTTGGTATGACGGTTAGCGCTCGTTCCAGCCCCTCGTTTGTGCTGCAAGGGGCGAATCGCTGGAACGGCTCACTAACTGATATCATTATCAGATTTCTCCACGGGTTGTAAACCAATGGATTTGCTGGTCGTTGCTTTTGCAGCGTCTTGCAATATTCAAAGTTTCAAAATGTTTCTTGTAGAAAGACACCTTCAACAACTAGGAACGTAGTTATCGCGATGTAATCGTTACAGTGCGATCGAAACAATGAAACTTTCTTGAATATCGAACGATTGATGTGTGTGAATGTCAGTTCTGCTGTTGCATTTTAACATCTTCAGGGAATCTGGTTTATACACGTGCAACCCAGGCTCTCTCGACTATTTGTGTCATGATACTGCTACAACAGGTTCTATATGTCATGATGGGAAAATAAAGGGCACACATGGGGGGAAATTCAAGTCAGTCTGGAAATTTGTTAGAAATTTCGAATGAAAATCGATGAAACTTACCACATGATTAGTTGCCGCTGTCCTCAATGCTCACACTGAGTTTCGAAAAATAAGGCTCACTCCATACATGTACAAGTAAAACGGAAAGATAGTAGGCGGGCACCGCCATCTTAGCTTTAACCGACCTTATTCCAGCACAACGTTTTTCAAGAAAATCGAATACAATCGGTATATAAACACCTCAGGCTTGTTAAATAGGAGTTGCTCGAAACCCTGAAACCACTCAAGCCTCTCGGTTGAATTCGGGGAGCCTGGTGACGAGTAAAATAAATGCCCGACTGGGGAGGGGATCAAGGAGCAAACCCGCGGATTGCCTACGTCTTCGGGAAGTGTTGCTCAGAACTTCGGTGCTTCTCGCTTCGTGGCTGGCTGATGGAGAAGAATGGATTCTGAGCAATATTTCTAGAGGGTGTAGACAATCGGCGAGTTTGCTCTTTGATCCCCTCCCCAGTCGGGGACTTATTTTACTCATCACCAGGCGCCCCTAATTCAACCACCATTGCCTGGTTGAGAGACAATTTGGAAGGTTGATGCGCGAGTGTAACAGAGGCTGCTAGCTTTGCTTAGCCATCTGGAGAGGCTTGGGTGGTTTCAGGGTTTCGAGCAACTCGTATTCTACAAAAGTCGTGCTGGAATGCGGTCGGTTGAAGCTACGATGGTGGTGTCAGCCAGCCTCCTACCTTTCCGTTTTACATGTGGGCCTTATTTTCTGAAACTCGGAAACAACAACAACAACAGCAACAATCACAACTAACCATATGGTAAGTTTCATCGATTTTTATTCGCAATTTATTACAAATTTCTAGACTTGAACTTCTCCCCATATGTGCCCATAATTTTCCCATATAAAACCTTCATTGTAGCAGTATCTTCACACAAATAGAGCCTGGGATACCTGTGGTTTATATGTTTTCTTCCTTTCAATCTGCCTCAATCTTTAAAATCGTCTTTCTCTGTGGAGATCTTGCAATGCATATGTTTTTAATACTTAGTAAAACTTTGTTGTTTTGCAATGTATAGTTAGTTATTCCTTTGCCGATAAATTCAAATAGGATTCACTCTCTCAGCCTTCTCTGTTGCACAAGATGTATGTATACTAAAACAAACTTTGTCACATTAAGAGATATATAATACTACTGTTTATCTCTTATTATATGTCAATTTATCTGCAAAGTCATTGCCCCGCAGATTTTGCTATGTAATGAACGCTTATCCCAAGATGGCATTAAGATATTCATTTATTGACGAATCATAATATATTTATTTTTTCTGTTAACTGCAGAAACCCCATTTAAGGAAGAGTATCACACAAAGTATTTCCTGAATTTCATTTTTAAGAGTTGTGTTGTCAAAAGCAAAAGGCGATTCAAAAAGTATAACTAATTTCATGCAATTTGTTGAGGTCATTTACTTGGAAAAGTTATTTTATTATATGAAGAATTAATCTCCAAATCCGATCCGTTCTAGTGGAGGAGCAACTATGGCCCTTGGAAATTTGGTTTTGCTTTTCAGTTTTAAAAAGAAAATCATAAATGTTATAAAAATTATTTATCACTGTTTTTTTTTCTTTTCTTAACTTCTGTTGGTATGGTTATCAGTCTGCATTATTGAAAGATAGAATTCTGAACGTGCTGGGTTAGCTTACTGGATTGACAAGAAAATAGTCAAGACTGTGTTTTGACCGATGAAGAGAGCCTACTTATTTAGATTGGTTCTCCTTGTAAGAAATACATACCTAGATATACACCTCTTACCTGAGAAGGGTCTGACGTTTCATGGTTCCCAGGCTTCGTATGATAATCAGATCCACTACTGTATTATTAATAAGCCTTACTGCTCTTTTCCTGTTTCTGTTTTTCACTTAGGCTTTATTAGAGTTTCAAAAGTATTTGAGGCCAAACAAAAAGAACGCTGTGCGTGGTATTAGGGCAATGGTCGGTTGGCCGGCTCAGATTATTTTGTGTTCAAAAACATGTTTGATTAAACATGCTGAAAGGGAGCGTTCCCTTCGAAAAGGTTGACTTTACGTTACGATGGGTGCCATTTTAGTAAGTTTATTTGCCATTTTGAAACCTAAAATGTGTTGTGGATTCAGGCGGGCATTTCTCGAAAGCCCCGAAAGTTTTCCAACTCCATTTCGGGTGCCGGCCATAATTTCTCTCTATCCTGAAAACAACGTCTGTAGGCTTGAAACCTTGCAATAACTTTGTTCTTTCTTATCCTGAAAGGGTGTTAAAAGATTGGCCTTTTACATTAAGTTGATTGTAGTCTTTAAAATGGCTTTAAAATGAGCCCGAAATTGAAAAACGAACCAGCACCAGAACTGCAGTGTTTGTTTGTTTGTTTGGCCTCAGTGCTAAGTTTTCATCTGCTCTTCTGAAAGCAATCGTTGCACATGGCTCGGTCGTCCTTAAACCTATGCTGTAAGCGGAATTTCAATAAGTATTTTCAGCGTGAAGAGCTATTGTCGGTAAACTTTGAAATAAAACTCTACAATTCTTAAATTAAGCTGCACTGTACACTTTATAGAGAGAATTGAAATAGGTCCTCTGAATTCAACCGGAAGGAGAAACTGCCGAGGTAACCTAATGAAAATAGGATATCGTAATTCTGAGGAAAATTATGTGGTAGTGTATGTAGCAGGAAGTTGGTGATTTTCGTAGCTTGTTTGTCAGCGGTGTAACACTCTAGGGCGGTGTACTGCCTGCTGGCCGGGTGGACTGGGACTGAAAAGGCTTCAATAAAAAAGGTTCGGTGGACAAAAATTTGATGTGATTTTGTTCCTACTTAGCCTGCGAACGGGCTGCTTTGGGTTATTCTCCTGGTTATTCGAAAATAATATTTGCTGTAGTGAGTGCGCGGTCAAAAGCTAAGGGATTCGGATGAGCTGGGATAGAGGACAATAACACCGTATCAAGGAAAATAAATTGTTTACAGCATACTCACATCCCAAAACTGATAATGAAGCGATTTGTACAGGTTACACAGTTACATAGACTGGAAAATGCGCTGTTCTTTTTGCCATTTTGAGCAAATGCGCATGCGTAAAATCCGAGGGCGCCCCAGTGGACACCGCGGCAAAATGAGTGCGCAGGCTCAACCCACGCGCGAATTTGTTTAACGCGCGAGGGACTAGGTATCCCAAACTTCTATAGAAATAGCCAACCGCCAAAATGGCGGGAATTTAAATTCTCGGTGTTTGTTTTCATTTTGCTGGGATAAGGAGATAAAAAGGAAGATAAGGTTTTCCATTTGAAGAAAGCTTCTATAAAGAATCTTTAGCAACATATCTTTTTGAACAAAAAATATATCATTGCAACAAGGGTGAATTTATGCTTTAAAGACAAGAGCTCGCGCTAAGGCATGAACTCCATTCTAGCTGCTTTGATTGTGGCGATTGTCACTGCGAACTCCTCTGCAGGCAAAGTCCCGGAAGAAAAGGCTTGTGCTGTGAGGGGTAATAAACTAAGTGTACTCGTCGACCAACGTCGACGTGGGCTGACTCAAGTGTGCTGAAATATTAACTTACAAACATGAGCGAGTTTCACTTACCACTTTAATACCACATCGAGCTTTTCGTCAGAAACACCTGGATCAAAGTTTCGCCTTTTCTGTCAATGGTCAAGCCCATGTTTAGCCAGAGACTTTGCACACAAACTTCAAAACAACTTCTTCATTTCCTCCCGCCCAAATAATTCACAATCATCTAAGTGTTCGAAATCGCCTGACATTGGAGCATGCGCACTCATTTTGCCGCGGTGTCGCCCCAGTGCGTACCAAAAATGTTTGCATGCCATATGGAAGACGCAATGACTACATTTTTCAAATATATATCGCTCGAAATCTTACTCTAAACTGGGCTGCGTGTACTAAAGGGATCTGTCGCATATGATCCAGGGGCCGACATTCTTCGTGGTACAACACTAAGGCTTAAATGTCCACAGTTACCGCTACTGGTGCATTTGGTCTGCGCATGTGCGCATGCCTTGGTGCACCAATACATGTCATGTGGAAGTAGAATAATTGGTACGAGAGGCCTGTGGCCTTGCCTTCAAATCAAGATTACTTGGAGTCTGTGATAGCCGGACCTATTGATGGTTTGCATCTGACGTCACGACCGCCATGTTAGTGTACAGAACAAAACAGTAAAAGGTCTTGTGGGAATTCTACTATATTATTGCGCAAAACTTGAGAAACGGTTCTCTATTGTGTTGTACACCAACATGACGGTCTCATCACCTGGTTGCAAATAATCAATTGTTAAGGAGCACAGAAAAACTAAAGAATAACTCGCAATTGCCAATTGGGGTCTACATCAAGTCTGTAATTCAAGATCACATCTTAGTTGTCTCCCTTTGTAATGGTTATACGATGCCATTGGGGCTAAAATACGGGGTAGTTGTCGGTTCTGATCAGCTACTTAACTTTCTTGTTGTTGGTAAAGCTGACTGCGTTTCTCTAAGAGAAGCTGCGGAAGGACGCTAACCCAAAAGCGGACCAGTGTAACCCGAAAAGATTCGTTTGCATTGTCTCTGTATTCTACTAACAGGTGTGAGCTGCACGCTTAATTTCGCGCGCCGGACAATGAAACTAACCCTCTGTTCACCTGTGCAAAGCCCTCCGTAGCGAAATGACGTTCTGGGTGGCTTGACATCATAGCGATCGCAGCACAATAATGTGTCACAAAATGTCTTTTGTGTAACTTGTAGCTGTTGTCTAGAACGGCCCAATTCGGCTTGAATAGCCAGCCAAATATCATCTCGAGTTCCTCTAGTGTGTTGAATCCAATGCATATGCGTTAACCAAATCTTTCACGTACATGTAGTTTGCTAACCTCTGAAACAGCTCAATACTGCTTCCTTTATTTTCTGGTAAATGGCCACCCAAGTATTTCTCATTTCTGTGTTGAAACCCGCGTATATAAACACATTTACACAGGCGTTAGCGTACGCCATAAATACCGTTATTTTGACCACGGTGAGAGGAGTGCACGTCGGGCAACCTAACAAACTGATAATGTCAATAACAGTTATTGGTGTGGTCAAGAACACGAAGATACCGACGACGATTAATACGATCTTCGTGGCCCTTCGTTCCTTGCCTCCCCTAGCTCGCGGCTCGGGAACTCGGTTGCTCCCTGTGTTATTGTCTTGGATGGATTGCATTGTCATAACCGTACTTGATGCTTCATCCTTGAAGATCAAAGAGGGCCGTTCTGCTTGCGACCCATGACTTTCAACCACGTTTATGCGACGAATCTGTCTTCTTGCAGTTTTGAGAATAAAATAATTGGTGAATGCCAGGACTACGATGACGGCTAAATTAACGACAGAAAATAACATGAATAAATACTCTCTGCTAAGCGTTGTAGAGTACAAGCAAATGTCAGTAACATCAGCGATGTCGGACGTTCCCCAACCCATTATGGGCAGAAACGCGATGGTAAAAATAAGAAGCCAAGATACCGCGATAATAAAAGCCACTTTCCAAGGTACAGCCAGGGTGGGATACAAGAAAGGTCGACTTAGCGCCACGTATCGATCGAGACTTATTAGTGTCAGGTTAAAGTTTGACGCACCAAAAAGGAAAACTGTGAGTGGTATGACCACGAGACATGGAACCAGCGGTCTGCTTTCTGTTTGATTGAGCTGATCGGCGAGACGAAGCGGCATAGCGATAGCTCCTTGAAGCAAGTCAGCCACAGCCAGATTGAGGAAAAGAAAATTGCAAACTGTACGAAGCCTTCGGTTCCACAAAATCGCCAGGATGACCAGGAAATTACCGACAACTGCCACCACGGAAACGGTTATCATAAAAATGGAGGTCAAAGTAGTTTCAAGGGAATACGAAGACATTTTCTGTTAAACGGCCTTTGTTTTGTAGGGAATTTCCGTCCGTTGTTTTCGACCGTCTTCTATTTAGAAATCCTCAATACCAACTGCCTCTCTGCCATGTCATGCTGCTCCGTGCCTTTATGCCTAATAAAACTTGTTTCATATTAATCGGGATTCCGTTTCTTTTGTTCTCTGCTGTCACATACGATTCTCCCTGCCGCGAAAACAAATTCCTAAATTAACGATCAAGAATGTCGAAATGTGACAAGCTAGCACCTTTTACGGTCTATTACCAAAACCTATCTATGAAAATAAACTTATCTCTTCCGGAGAGTGGCAAGCGGGGATATCATTATTTTACTGCCTCTCAATGTTACTACCTTTCAATTTGATGGTAAATATTTTGTTCAAATTAAGAAAGTAGAAAAGAAATTAAAAAAAAAAAAGAAAAGGGAAGTGTCCGTGTGTTGTGTGAAAAAAAAGGGTTACCTCAATAAATTTCTGCATCAAACTTTGTGGAAGAGCGTCTTTGAGGATTGAAGAAGTTTGTTATCATCTAATTTAGTGCTTCATCAAATCCGGAACCTTTACGGACGTTTTATCGACCATTTTAGGCCTCATACCGTGTTAATTGACAAATTGAAGTCTTCCACTTAATGAGTTTTTTCGTTTCTCAAAAACAAACCTTTTGTTGAAACTAAACTGTTTGCTTTTCGAGTCACGCTTCGGTCTTCGATCAGTTGTGTTGCAGTGGAAACATGAAGGAAACGATGCATGTGATTACCTTTTCGAGCCTTCGAGAAAACAAAGCGAAATGATGCGCAATCTGTTATTTTCAAACAATTTTGTAAAGGTTTTTAATAGCTTGCTTTAAAGCGGAACAGAATTTAAAGCCATTTATTCGGAATGAGAGAAGCTGTTCACCGGTTCCGTTATCTTCTATCGTGGTACGATGAATACATGAATACCTATTGGAAGTTAAATAAAAAGCCAAGGGACGGCCTTAAATAAGTTTTTAACAACCTTTTATTACAAAGAGAGACTTAAGGAAATGCTATGGGCACTCTACTTGGCAAGTTATCGTTTGGAGAAACAAGCCAGTAATAAAAATAGGCCCGTAAAGAGGACCGAAAATGGTCGTGATTTGGAAGTTACATCATGTCGGAAATAAATGAGTAATTAACTTTGATCTTCATTGATTCAGTGATTTATTCGCCCCAGGGAGGAATAAACTATCTATTATGATGGTTTATTTTATATTTATCGGGAACACCTGACTACAAACCGAGTACTGATACGAAAATACACTTGATGGACACACCGCCTACTGCTCTTCACAAATACGTCTTGCTCTGTGTGATATTTACCTCTCCTAGATTTGGAACTTATTATGTTAGTGCATGGCGATAACATAGAGTTATCTCTCGATGGCCTCCTAGTTGCACAAGAAATATTCGTAAATTGTTCAGGAGCCAGGAGTCATGTCAAAACCGAATAAAAAATTAGTGAAATGTGTGTACTCGATATTTCAAATTCGGCTCATTTTCAGCGAAATCGATCATATCTTTTACGAGTGTCAAGTTTGTTAGGTTTCTGGTTTGATCATTTTTAAACAAGAGAAAGATTTAAACTCAAATAAAGCTTTGTAAGTTCTGTCAATAAAACATTACTAGCTGTGAAAGAAAACAAATTAAATTGAATCAAGTCGCAAACGAATATCTATAATTTTCTGCGAGTTTTACAGTATGTAATAGTTATCGATTTGTCTCTTCGGCTGTCTGGACTGAATAGTCCAGGCTGAATGCTCTGAGGACGCTGCGGTATCATAAACATTTTAAAACAATCACCAAACTCTGTTAATTTCTTTTCAAATCTCTATCGCCAAGCCGGCTTGCAAAATCCCATCATGAACTTAGCACTGAATTCAATGGTTGACTATTTTGTTAAATAGTTTACCTTGATGTTATTTGATGTGACTTAATATTCCCGGCCCTGGCATGTGCAGCTTTAGCCTTCAAGAAAAGCTTGTTATCAGGAGGACTCACAACAGCTTCTATCTATCGTTTCTAGGAGAATAGTATACATTATTTAAAAATAAGTAACATGGCATGATTTGCCATTGGTCGCTTAAAATAACGTTACGCACATTTATGTCCGCTGAAAGGACCGTCCTACCGGATTGACAGGGAAAATTAATTGTTAAACTTATTATTAACAAAACAACTAAAAGGAATATTCCTTATGAATTAAAATGTGTTAAAAGCTCATAAATAAGAATTTACTTCGAACCATACATTAGCTTCTAGGTCACTTAGAATGATAAAGTACAAAAAAAGTAAAAGCAAAATTGTATTTTGTCAGAAGTCCATGGACTTCTGGTTTTGACATAAATAGACTTATACTGTCTCCCTGTCATAACCCAGGAATATACGTAAATAGGACTGCCGAAAAAGCTCGCGATTTCTGTTGAAGATTTTTTTTAGACACAAGTTTCAGTTTTTTGCACCTCACAAGGGAATAAAATTGTAATTTCATAGGGGACCACTATGAACTTATTTTATTCCGATTTTTCATAGGCGGCCATTTTGAGTGAATGGAAACGAGGCCTACGGGTCTATTGTCTGCTCAACCTCGTTCCCAGGTCTTTTCTCCGCTTTTAGAAAAGCCCTGGGAATGAGGCTGAGTCTGCTTGGCTACGCCCCTGTACGCCCCTTCTCTTCATATTGCTTTGAAGCTGTTAGTGAACTGTCACTTTTCCCAAATCAGGAAATCTCCGGGAATTTATGCCTTTACTTTGTGTCAAAAGTCTACATAACATTGTACATGAATTCCTTCTTCCTAGAGTTGTCAGTCTCCTTGACTGATATGATTGACATTGACCGTGGTCGTCGCCTTCGTCTGCACCACTCTGTGCTCAAGCCGTTCGTACTCATTACGTAAGCCGTTCATACACTGAAGGTTGCCTTATGGTCAATTATTGAAGAACATGAGCATGCACTCGACTTCACGCATGTATATCTTGTGCTGATCACCTTTAACAGACTCTGGGATGATCTTTGGACCTTTTCCATATTGCTGATTGTGACCAAAGCAATTCCATGCATAAAGTAATCATTAAAACGAAATCATGTCATGAAATGACCATTTTGATCGTGTCAGACCCGCACTCCGTGGAACCTGTATCGAGGGGCAAGACTTTCTTAATCCGTTACTCTGCGGCCATTCTCCGAGGCCGTTGCCATCTTCGACTTTAAATTCAAAACTTACAATGAATGTTTTGGATGCGATCGACCTTATTAACCGGAGAATAACAAGCTAGACCAGTTTACGGTCACGTCTATCGTATGTTCCCTCTAGATATTTCAACATAATTTTTTTTCTTAAGAGCTCGATGGCAGAGCAAAAACAACGCAATGAATGACTCACCTTTTTTGTCTGATGTGGCCGGGTATGTGCGGGTATAGACATTACAGAAAGTTATGTATTGGCGTTTTATGATGTGGAAGCGACAATCTCAGTGAACACCCGAAAGAAACTGTTTCGATAAGTCTGGTATTAACCGTTAAGCGACGTTATGACGACAGCTGAATCCGCCTAGCCTGCCCAAGTTCCCTGGTTCCAACTGGGCGCTGCAAGTCCCGATATCCAGAGCTAGCAACAACTGATTTATCAGTTTTCTTCACATATTCGTATCCCACTCTCTATGTATGCATGTGAACGACAATAAGAAACCAATAATTCCCCATTTGTTTCAAGCCCTGCATTAAATGTAAACGTATAATCTTCGTCAAATGCATTACGGAAGAATCTAACATGATTGTCTCTGCGCATTGAATATTGAATATTGCCTGCCATTTAAACCCTTAATGGTAATGGTTCCGTGGCCGGGATACTTAGCTGTAACTGTTGGGGCATAACCTAATAAGAGAAAGTTATTACAAAAGAGTGTCTGAAAGCCGATAACATCCGTGCACAAAACCGCCCGTCAAAAGCCGTATTCAAATGCAGATGCAATTACTTATTACGCACTACTCAGCTGGCTCAACGACGAATTCATGGCGCCGCTATTGAATAGACAGTAAATCTTAAAACTCAGTTTAAAACTGAAAGCCTTTCAAAGCTTGACGCACAATTAAAGCACTTTGTTCACAAAAGAAGGAAAAATATGCATCATCGGAAATGAGACCATTGTCAGGGAAAGTGTTATATTAAAGATAGACTACTGTATTGTTCAGCTTTAACTGTTGTACACCTATTTGAATGGACACTCGTTTGAAAAGTGAGTTCGCAAGATTCTGCAGTTAATCTTCTAACGTGACTAAAACGCTAGTTACGTAATACTTAGCTCATTTCTGCCCCACCAATTCATTTTCCTTGCATCTCTCAAAATTTTTCGATCCGTCGCCTGGGGTGGCACCGAGTTAATTCTGCATTTTTTTAGCTCACCTTCGTACATTGTGTACATTGTAGTCGTTAGGCAACAGAGAAATTTAGTTCTTGGTATAGTTTATGATCGGCTTTTCAGCCTGACCAGTGTTGTCGTTAGAACGCGTCATAAGCTCTTGAGACAAAAATAACAATCGAATTAATTGTCAGTTTTTCTGGACTCGATGACTCCCGCATTAAGTACGGTTCCTCTAGAGGGCTAACCTACCCTAAGACTGTAAGTCAAAAAGCTCTTGTCATCATGAATATCATCATCACTATCGGTTCAGTACTCTTGGATTTACCGTAAAGCTTTGAACATTCATCTATCAAACCGTGATATAACTCTCAAGAGCTATACGGCCACAACACCGAGAA